>JAOUQV010341382.1:0-10645 GCA_028565295.1 Aspidoras spilotus
AGTGTGGGAGGTTTCATGGCTAAATTGGACAAGCCTGGTCATTAATTGCACATTGCACCAGTAAGAGCAGAGTGTGACGGTTAAATTAGCAGGGTACGAGCACAGTTTTGCTCAAAATATTGCAATGCACACAACATTATGGGTGACATACCAGAAGACAAATTCAAAAGAGGACAAATTGTTGGTGCACATCTTGCTGGCGCATCTGTGACCAAGAGAGCACAAAGTTTTTGTGATGTATCAAGGGCCACTTTGGGGTGTTTTGGAGGTGCAGGTCAGGAAACGTTTTCCTCCTCCAGCATCACGTAGTGACCTGGCCATTATCCTGCAATAAGAATGGCTTAAAATCTCTCTGACCACTGTGCAAGACTTGTACGTGTCATTCCCAATAAAAATTGACGCTGTATTGGCCGCAAAAGGAGGCCGGACACCATAGTAATAAATTATTGTGGTCTAAAAACAGGTGTTTGTTTCATTGTCTAACCCCTGTATTTATATACATATATACCCTGTATGTATCCATATAAATGGCCCACCCTATATCACCTTAAAGACAAATGTATTAGGATAGCAATGATGAATACATTGACATTTTCTCTAAATAATTATGGTGCATTCACTGTGTAAACCAAAGTGTTTTTGCATGTGAAATATATATAAGCATCTGCCCTGAACGTGCCTTATGTTAACCACCCACAATGCAGCATTTAGAATTATCATAAATTATTCCATTATAAACAATGCTTTCTCTGTGTTTGTGTTTGTGTGTGTTTTTCCATGTGTTATATGCATTAAATTGTGTATGAGGGGTTTGTGGTCCTTACCGTGCTTGGTGAGCAGGACATTTGCTTGTCGTCTGCCATTACTGTTCTCCACAAAGCAGGTGTAGTTACCAAGGTCAATTTCTTCTAAAGCATCTATGGTCAGAGTAATGGACACTTCTTGTTCTCCCAGGTGCTCTCGTAAAGTCCTACAGTACAGGGATGTGTATAGAAAGAAATGCAATTATTGAATGTGCTGATCCTAAACCCATCTTTTACACCTGCCTGATTCAACCTGATAGGGAACTTCCTGTGGAGTGCACATCACTTGGAATGTCTAGTTACTGCCAATGATGGAAAAATTGATTTGTTTCTTGATTATACACCCTTACAATTACACACAGTTACAGATTCTTGCTACAGATAGGTAATAGATAATCTGGTGTTAATGCCAAATGTGCATGCCATTCCCTTCTGAGTCTGGTTCCTCTTAAAGGTTTTTTCCTGTTATCATCTCAGGGAGTTGTTCTTTGCTCACTGCGGCCATTTGGCTTTCTCATTAGAGATAAAAATAACTCATACTGCATAAACCTCATGATTATACGTTGCGTTAAACTGCTATAAAGCTACTATGCAACAATGGTCCATTGAAACACCAATTAACCTGCCATGCCTGTCTTTGGAATGCGTGAGGAAACCAGAGCACCCAGAAACAACCTGCGCAAACACAGGGAGAACATACAAACTTCACACAGATATTTCCTGTCTCGCTTCACCTGGCACTAGAACCCGGGATCTTCTTTCTGTAAAGCCACAGCACTATCCACTATGCCACTGTGCCACACTGTGTGAATTGGGAGTGGTTTAGAGTGGTATATCTTTGTCTTGTTTGTTTAACTGGCTTCTTTTTGTCCAATTTTAGGATTTGTGTGGAAATCTGATGATGTTTTACGTCATATTTATGCAAGAGGCTCGGCTTAAAAGTGAAGAATCAGAAAAATTGCTGATATAAACAGCAGCAATGATCGCAGGCAACACCAAGAACACAACTGAGTCAGTGTATTAATGAGAATTTCCGTAAGGGTGTGTCATATTAAGGCACAATTTCTTGCACAGTACTCAATAATGTGGTTTGGAGGAGGACAATCCTGCCTTTTTTTAGCAGCTACCATGGAAACTAAGGCGGTTAGGGAAAGAGAAAAAAAAGGAATATTCCATAAAAGAAATGAAGCTTCTCATCATATCTCAGACTCCCTCTGTCTTCCTCTGTCCTGTTCCACGTTCGGTGCTATTTGCTAATAATTCCACTGTCATGCTGGTGATTTCCACATCACCCCGGACTAATAACACAAGACAGATAAGTGCCAGAACGGCAGTCTATTGTAACCTGTCCTATCCACGAGGACACTCCAGTTCGTTTAATAACAATTAATCACCGCAGCTCTGGCATTGCTTGCACCGGGGGTAAATCATACAAATTGCAGCATGCGGGCCATGGCATGAAGGGCTAATAACGGCTGAAATGTGTCCACTCTTCCTGTGTACCCGTCACTCATAGGTACTATTCGGGGCTTTTCCGGCTGACCCGGAGCTGGCCCCTGCTAATAAAAATCCCATTCTATTATCGTGGAGAAGCAGAGACTGAATTAAACTGGCTGGATGCAATAATCTCTGCTGTGTGGTCAGGGCAGTTATCCTGGAGTTGTGAGTTATATTTTAAAAACACATCTACAATACTCTGGTTGTGAAAATTACAAAACATGCTTATGAATACAACTATGGAGAAGATAAATTCGAGCGCCATCATCATCAAGATCATCAGTATCTTTGGACAGATGACATTTATTCATATCATTTCTGCAGCATCGTACTGCACTGGAAGGTAGTACTTCCAGCTGCTATGATGTAATACACTAAATAATCACTGGTAATAACAGTTTGTCCACCAATTTTGATTCATTTCAACACACAGATGTCTGGAATCACCCTACATGGCCAATGGAGCAAATGTAGGTTGACAGCTTGCGTCATTTAATTGACTAATGTGGCTCGACGCTATGCAACCTTTGACTGGATGTTTTTTGATGGCTCCACCACTACTCTCCGCGGTCAAAGTTGCTCAGTAATTAGTAAATGTTGTCTTCTGTTGTGCAGCTTAGAGGGCTACACATCATATGAGTGTCAACAGTGACAGAAATGTCACAAATGCAGAGATACCCTACTGCCGCCATCAGGGGTCGGCCAGACACGGGAGCGGCCACAGCCAGACTCTAGTAATAATCAATCAGGACAGACTAAATCCCCACTATTGACTGAGTACCAATCTGTCATGTGTGCCAGCAGCTGTTTGTTATTTCATTTTGGGTTTGTTCTCCTCTTTTTAATCCTATTTAAGTTTAGTTTTGTGGGAGACTTCCTGTAGACTAACAGTGCTATTTGCTAGTCTTTTTGTGAGCATATCTCTGCTTTTCTAGAGTTTAGCATGCTTAGTTTTTATGGTTTGGTTTATTTTGCTCTTTGTTTTGTATCTCCATATCTGTGCAACATTTGTCAGATTGTATTTGCAATACATTTTTGTCTGGACTGTTGGATTTAATCGGTAAATAAAACTGCAATTGCTTCTTAAAACTGTTCTGGACTTAGTTATTGCTGATTATATAGTGACTTTCAGGATAAATCTCATTACTGGAACAAGGTTATATCCATACCCAATACTACATATTGTACACAAGTCACAGAAAATTTGGCATCTCCAATTTGCCTTACATTCTTCAGTCTTTGGACTGTGGGAAGACACCGGAGCAGCCGGAGAAGACCCATGCAAACAAAGAGAGTACATGGAAACCACACAGATTTCCCAGTTCATTCCACCAGGGATCGCAATCGGATCCTTATTGCTGTGAGGCAACAATGCTACTCACTCTGCCACCCCTTCTGGATTTTTATTATTACAATAACCAACAATCTGGAACTACTGTATATCAATTATCACATGTCACCTAATCCTAGGTGTTCCTAATCCAGTGATCATATGGTATCAATTTATATTGTAAAATCTTTTGTGTGAGGCTATTGAAAATTGTATCTGTTAGAATTAAATATCACAACCTTTTAGGACTTTCGGCTTTTTGAAGGACCAGAGCAGCTATGATTTATAATTCAGGCTTTTTTTTTAAAGGTCTGTGGTTGTTTTGTATTTTAAAATCAATATTATCGCTGAATAACTGGCATTTTCATTTGATTTGCGTTTGCTCCTGAGCAAATATATTTATAATATCCAGAAAAGAAAATGTTAAAATAGTTGAATACTACAATTCTAAGAACACAAAGCACTTATTGAAGTAAAACTGTTGAAGTGGACGGGGACAGCTGATTGATATGTACAAATAACTACAATGTCTGAATAATCTGCATTTTAACATTGGATTAGGTTTTGAGAGACTTTCTCTTTTTTCTCTCTCTCTCTCTCTCTCTCTTACCTTCTCCTGACTGAAGTATTGCAGAAGAGCAAATTTTTTCGGAAGCTCTGTATGCTACCTTACTGATGAGGCGGCAAATTTCTAGCAGAATCATTTTTAAGATGGCAGCAGAAAGTGGGACAACAAGTGTCAACGCTTGTCTACACTGTCATTGCAACTTATTAGGTCAATTGGAAATAGGTCATTAACATGACTGGTTATAAAAAGAGCATCTTGGAGTGACAGCAGCTCTTAAAAGTAAAGATGGGAAGAGGATCACCGATCCCCCTAATTCTGCACCAACAAATACAGGGATGATATCAGACAGGTGTTCAATAGTGTAAAATTGCAAAGAGTTTGAACATATCTTCTACAGTGCATAATATCATTAAAAGATTCAGAGAATATAGAAAATAGAATCTCTGTGCATAAGAATCAAGAGTGGAAAAACCATACTGGGCGCCCTTAGACGGAACTGCATCACGTACAGGCATGCTACTGTATTAGAAATCACAAAACAGGCTCAGAAATATTTCCAGAGAACAATATCTGTAAACACAATTCACCATGCTATTTGCCATTACCAGCTAAACTCTATAGTTCAAAGAAAAAGCCATATCTAACATAACTGCAGACATCTTCTTTGGACCAAGGCTCATCTAAAATGGACTGTGGTAAATTGGAAAATATTCTGTGGTCAGACGAATCAAAATTTTAAGTTCTTTATGGAACTCAGGGACGGCGGGTCATTCGGACTAAAGAGGAGAAGGATGACCCAAGTTGTTATCAGCACTCAGTTCAGAAGCCTGCATCTCTGATGGTATGGGGTTGCATTAGTGTGTGTGGCATGGCCAGCTTACACATGTGGAAGGACACCATCAATGCTGAAAAGTATATCTTGGTATATCTACAGGAACATATGCTTCCATATAGATGTCGTGTCTTTCAGAGAACACCTTGCATTTTCCAACATGATAATGCCTAACCACATACAAATTGACAAACAGAGCTTTGACTAAGGCTTCAGGAAGAAGAGATAAGTGGAAATTTTTCTTTACGAAAATTTCAAAATTATCCTTGAACCTCGGGCATTTTGTTTGATTTGCGACAAAAGTGAAATGATAAAATGCCAATAACACTCGCTGAGGTACATCTACTTTCTAAATAGAGTGTCTCTGATAAAATAGAATGATCTGCATCATAATTGGCATGATGGGTAGAATCATCTATATTTAGGAAGCGGATTAGGAAGGCAGTGAAGCAGCTGACTAGGTTTTGAGACTCTCTCTCTCTCTCGCTTTCTCTCTCTCTCTCTTTCCTTGTTATCCTGACAGAAGGATTGGCGATGAGCTGATGACTTTTTAAAAAGTGCACTTGACCATATAGCCTTAAAGTGACTTTAATTGACTCTATCCTTAAAGTGTCATTGGATATAAAGGCAGTTAAGAAAATGCCAGGGAGCTCATTGTGTTTATTCATCTGTGCTGAGGCAGCCCAGTATCTACACTATATGTAATGTGCATTGAGAAAGCTCAAGACTCTTACTATAGTCGACATGCAAGTGAAAAAAAAAAAATCATCATCACATGCAGAGAAAATCTTTCAAATTCATATGCAGCAGCCTTTGGTTATAAATCAAAATATTTAATATCTAACCCAGCAACATGCATAATATCTTTCAGCTTAGGCTGGCATATGAAAAATGGCACACGCAAGAACACACATACTGAGGAATGCACACATATATAAACAAAAATATAATCAGCCACCAAATAGTAATAAGCAAGACTCCAGCCGCTCTTTGATAAGCAGCTTCATGAGAATGTAGTTTCAGGCTTCGGTGACATTGAAGCAACGTGAGCTCAGAGTCTGGAGGCGATGCATGACTGACATGACTCAAGGGCACGCTAGTATTACAAATACACCGTCTGATCGCTCGTCTGGCACAATGCCCAAAGCCCACAGGCTAGGAAATTTGTACAGAGAGCATTGACGTGAGCTGAGTTTGGTGGAAGTTGAGAGATTGAATCGTACAGAGAAACGTTTACAAATATGTGCATTCAGAACAGTAGCTTACATTCACGCTGGCACGTTAATAACTCATAGAAGAATTGTTTACACACACACACATACACAGTTGAATCTAAATAAATTAGAATATCATCAAAAAGTTAATTTATTTCAGTAATTCAATACAAACAGTGAAATACATACATTATATAGATTTATTACAAACACAGTGAACTATTTAAAGTGTTTATTTTCGTCAATGTTGATGATTATTGCTTACAGACAGACAATGAAAACTCAACATCATTATCTCAGAAATGCTTGATACTTAATCAGGGCTCCTTTTGCATGAATTGCTGCATTAATGTGGCATGAAGGCGATCTGCCTGTGGCACTGCTGAGGTGTTATGGAAGCCCAGGTTGTTATAATAGCAGCCTTCAGCTCATCTGCATTGTTGGATCTGGTGATTTTTATCTTACTCTTAACAATACCTCATAGATTCTCTAAGAGGTTTAGGTCTGGCGAGTTTGCTGGCCAATCAAGCACAGTGATACTGTAGTTATTAAACCAGGTATTGGTCCTGCTAGACAATGAAATTTCCATCTCCAAAAAGCTTGTCGGACATGACTCCCCAAACCATCACTGATTGTGGAAGATTTACACTAGACCTAAAGCAGCCTAAATTGTGTGCCTCTTCACTTTTCCTCCAGACACTGAGAACTTGATTTTCAAATAAATGCTAAATTTAATTAAAACAACACATTGGACCAATGAGCAACAGTCCAGCTCTTTTTCTCCTTGGCCCAGCTAAGACACTTCTGGTGTTGTCTCTTGGTCATAAATGGCTTGATACATTGAATGCAACAGTTGTAGCCCATGTCCTGGATATGTCTGTGTGTGGTGGCTCTTGAATTTAAATAACGTTTTCTTGATGATCCTTTCAAGGCTGAGGTTATCCCAGTCATTTGTGCAACTTTTCCTACCACACTTTTTTCCATTCACTCAACTTTCCATTAATATGCTTGGATACAGCACTCTGTGAACAGCCAGCTTCTTTAGCAATGACTTTTGTGGCATAACCTCCTTGTAGAGTGTGCAAATGTCTTCCCCATGATTGTATAACCTACTGAACCAGACTAAGAGACTATTTTAAACACTTAGTAAGCAGGTGTTTTGTGTTAGATATTCTAATTTTCGGAGATAATGATGTTGGATTTTCATTGTCTGTAAACAATAATCATCAACATCAACAGAAAAAAACACTAGAAATAGATCACTGTGTTTTTATATTTCACTGTTTGAATTGAATTACTGAAATAAATGTACTTTTTTATGGTTGAGATGCACCTGTATACAGTAGCTATACTGTATATATAGTACATATGCAGTATGTAAAGGTGACTGCCCCAAGTCTACAATAAAAGCTCTGCCTCCTCTAAAATGTTACAGTATTAACGTTGCTACTGCAGGATTGCTACAGAGACCATGTTAGAAGAGTTCAATGTCATGTGTGGTTTTTTCATGTCGTCTTACTAATGTTTTGTCAAACTAGACATTTTCGACCAATCAAAGATTGAACCTGAAATCAGAGTTGCTCCACGTTCCTTGCTGTTAATTGGACAATTGCTCCAAAATAGTCACAGACACAGAATATCACCCTCTCTGGGGGTCTATGTGCAGTGGGCTCGATAGAACTGGACGCTATGCTTCTGAATGATGATAAACTGTCAATGTGGATCTATCAATGTGGCTGGACCTCTTGTTAACTGGTTGAAAAGCCACTTACTATCACAATTACACAACTTATACTCATTCAGTACAAATAATATTATCAGGGCTCTCAAGTCTCATGCAGTGAGTGTGAGACAGGCATTTCATCAAGTTCAAATGTTTACATGTGACACATGGCATTTCTCACACTGACAAGTACTTAACTTCACCGCACAGAAATTACTATTGCATATACTAAAATTGAGTCAAAGGCAGACTACTGTACTCTGCCAATCAGGGAATAGCATTTCTCAGCCGGGTGAGGTCTAGGCTTCAGCACGCATTCCATGAATGCACACCAGCAAATGGGCATCTTATATAGCAGAATTTCATGTAAAGCCGATGACCACTGCTGTTAAAGGGTCCCACTTGGCTGAGTTTTTTATTTTTTATTTTATTGTGTTAAAAGGCGTTACTAAGACAATTTATACACATATATTAAAAATTGTTCATATTTAATATATGATATATATTTATATATTATTTTTATTTTAATATAAATCTTCCAGTCTGGAAAGGGGACATGGACAGAACCTGAGAGGCTTGATATTATATACAGTCGCTGACAAAAACTTGTGAACACGTCTCTCCATGTATTTGAGCAAAAAATATGCAAATTCAGCGATTATAACTGTAAAACTGATTTGAATATTTGTAATCATCCAGAGATTCCATATATACTGAAGTAAAGATCAGTGGGAAAATATTATTTTTCTATTATTACTAGTGCTACTGCTCATAATGTCACCGCATGCCTCTTCCAGAGAGCATCATGGGTTTTAAATCTCCTGTCTGTTGGGATGCTGATAAATCTGAAGTATTGGCATGAAAGTAATTCTACAGTAGAAGATGGCAAAAAATAAAACTTTCTACTGAAGCTGTAAACCTGTCAGTCAAAATACACATGCACTTCACTCTGTCAGTTACCTCTTCCATCAATATACCCCTGTTTTTTCTCTATACTTGGTCACCTTTCCCCACAAAAGCATCATATTAATTGAAGTATTTATTGTCATTGTCGAGAACAATAAAATTGGAGCATCCCCACTGCATAGTTGTTACCAACCCCATAGTGCAAAATTATAAATAATAATAAAAATAACAACAATAATAATAATAATTACCCCTGCACAACCCTGGCCATGCATCATCTTACCCAGCCTGACACATACAGATAGATACAGTATCTATCAGTGCATTATGCAACATTGCAATCCAGTTCTGTGTTTATTGTAGAATTCAGTGGTTATTGTCCATGGAAAGGGGGCAGAGAGGGAAAGGAGGGAAGAGTTTAGTAGCCTCACAGGCAGAGACTGTTGGCTAGGCGAACAGTTCTGGCCTGTATGGACCTGTACCTTTCTCTCTGAAGGAAGTAGTTAGAACAGGTGGTGAGTAGGATGGTGCGTGTTTCGCTTCTCCTTAAGCAGCGAGTGAGGTAGATGGAGCTGATCTCTGGGAGAGTAGTCATCAGCCTCCTCAGGAAATAAAGGCACTGTTGGGTTTTATCCACTGTTGTGGTGATGTGCATTCCCCAGGTCAGATCCTTACATCAACATCCACTAATTGGTTGGATTTTCCCCTAAGGATACATGGCGGTGCAGATGCTCCACCTCCTCTGCTTTCTTAAATGTCACTCAGTTTACTGCCTCATTTTCTTATACTTTTCACTGGTGACCATGTGTCTGTTTTAACCTTTGTATTAGTTCTGATTTACTGATATTTCTTTCCTAGAACAACCACATAGTGGCTAGAAACTAGAATGATTTCCGTGTAAATTTTGCCATATGATTGGATCCTAAAAGTGGAGAGATTTTGAGCAAAGATATCAATTAAAAATTACATTCATTCCTGCATTTCAAGCTTGCAACATATTCCAAAAAAATTGGGACAGTGAAAATCAAGAGTGATGTGAGGTTAAGTCGACCTGTGATTGTAATCATGATTTGATACAAAAGCAGCATCCGCGAAAGACATAGTTTCCTCAAAGAGAGACAAAAGGTTTGCAAACAAATGTCCGAGTTAAACTATCCAGGCTTGTCTCAAAGGCAATATAAGTTGACCTCAATGTACTTTTCTTCATTAAATCTACCATCACATATGTGATGACCTTTGGCATAGACCCTGACAAACATAACCCCATACAATTTCAAACCTTGGCTTTTGAACTTCTATCGGATAACATATGGAAGGGTCCATTCTGCCCTTGATCAGAGGCAAAAAGCATACATTTTCTCTTCCTGAAAAGATCTGGAATACAAACTGATCTGACCATAATGTGTGACGGTCGAATTTAGTCCAGAGAAAGTGATGCAGTTTAGGACACATTAACAATAGGTGGCATTTTGAGTGTGCCCTATGATAGATTGACACCCTGTCTATGGTTGTCCCTGCCCCTGCACCCAGAGTTGTCGAGTGGGCACCAGCTGGCCCAATGACCCCATGTAGATTAAGCAGAAAATAACCCACGATCCTCTACCCATCTTTGCTTGGTCTTTTCTGGGTACTGATTAAAATTATCTGTCGGCACCAATCACCCATTTGAAATCATGCCATTGTTTATTTTTCAGTATATACAGGGGTTAGACAATGAAACTGAAACACCTGGTTTTAGACCATAATAATTTATTAGTATGGTGTAGGGCCTC
>JAOUQV010341392.1:0-10643 GCA_028565295.1 Aspidoras spilotus
CCAACAATTTGTCCTCTTTTGAACTCTGGTATGTCACCCATAATGTTGTGTGCATTGCAATATTTTGAGCAAAACTCCTACCCTGATAATTAAACCTTCACACACTGATCTTACTGGTGCAATGTGCAATTAATGAAGATTGGCCACCATTGTCCAATTTAGCCATGAAACCTCCCCACAATAAAATGACAGGTGTTATAGTCTTATTGTCCAACCCCTGTGTATATATATATATAAAAATTCACAAGAAATTGTGCACACTGTCCACACTGAAAAAGTACCAATACCTGGTTAAATAACTACAGTATCACTGTGCTTGATTGTCCAGCAAACACGCCACACCTAAACCCCATAGAAAATCTATTTGGTATTGGCAGGAAGAAGATGAGAGGCACCAGACCTAACCATGCGGACAAGCCAAAGGTTTCCATAACACCTCAGCAAGGCCATTGGCAGATCACTTCTATTCCACACCACATTGATGCAGTAATCCATGCAAAAGGAGTCCCAACCAAATATTAAGCGCATTTACTGTACATACTTTTCAGTAGGCCAAAATATCTGCATTAAAAATGTTTTTTTTGATGATCTTATATAATATTGTCATTTTTTGAGATAATGATTTTGGGTTTTCATTGTCTGTAAGCAATAATCATAAACAGTAACAGAAATACACATTAGAAATAGAGCTCTGTGTTTGTAATGCATGTATATAATGTATTCATTTAATTGTTTGTATTGAATTACTTAAATAAATGAACCTTTTGATGATATTCTAAGTTATTGAGATGCACCTAAATATACTATATATATATATATATATATATATATATAGGGGGTAGACAATGAAACTGAAACACCGGGTGTATAAACTGAACTATAACTGTACTACTACTACTGTATTCCTGTGGTTCTGGGCAGCACAGTGGTGCACAGTGTTGGGGAAGTCGTAGGCTTGTGGTTAAGTAGCCGGCCTTGCGACCGGAAGGTTCCTGGTTCGATTACAAATACCCACAAGTCATGGCTGAAGTGCCCTCGGGCAAGGCACCGAACCCCCAGTTGCTCCTCGGGCGCTGTGCTGGCTGCTCACTGCTCCTGGCACGTGTGCTCACTTCACCTGTGTGTGTGTATTTGTGTGTTTCACTGCACAGAAGGGTTAAATGCAGAGGACCAATTCCGCTGTGTGCAAACATAATGGCAAAATGTATCACTTTCACTTTCACTTAAGTAAGCTGTTCTAGGTTATACTGAATGAAGTGTTTTGTAGTTAAATCTCAGCTCTCTTTTAACCTACAATTCAAAAAACAATTGAAAAGTGTTGTATAATATACAGTAGTTACCTGTTTCTCATCTCTCTCTGCTGCAGCTGATACTGTATCATGTCCTTTATGTTTATCTAACATACACAACATGCAGATACACTGCTGGTCAGTGCGACAGTAAACCTCCAGCAGTTTGCCATGCTGAGAGCAGATCTGGTCCTGAAGTCGTCTGGAGGCTTCTACCAGCTTGTGATTCTTAAAGGCAGAAGATTCATAGTGAGGCTGGAGGTGAGTTTCACAGAAAGAAACCAAACACACCAGACACGACTTGATGGCTTTGTATTTTCTCCCAGTGCAGGAATCACACTCCACATCATCTTCAGAGCCAGCTGTAAATGGAGCTTGGAGTCTTGCCTTATTTAGGGTCTCCACTACATTAGCCAGAACTGTGTTTTTACTCACAACAGGTCTTGGACTGAAGGTTAGTCGACACTGGGGACAGTTATAAAGTCTTATCTGATCCTCCTGATCCCAGCAACTATTAATACACACCTTACAGAAACTGTGTCCACAGATAAGAGTCACTGGTTCCTTGAGTAGTTCCAGACAGATTGAACAGATGAACTGATCCTGATTTACTGAAATACTAATCTCAGCCATTGTACTTTGCTCAGATATGCTTTTAAATCCATATGGGATATAATGTCAGTCAGTGTTTATTCAGAGCTCTAAATCAGTTTCACACACAACGAGAGGTATGATAAGTTTCATTTCTGTTGAAGTAAATAGGGAGTGGCTTAGAGTGAGTGGAAAGGAAGGGAGGTGGAAATACGTGTGTGTGTGTTATGTATTACTATCCTTGCGGGAAATGTATATGTATGATATGTATGTACCCATATATATATATATATATATATATATATATATATATATTCATATAAATAGCCGACCCTGTATATATATATAATATATATGATATACTGTATTATATATGTCATATATATCATGGAGATCAATTTTCCTAAACTTCCTTCGAACTTTTTCAGTTGGATTTCGATCTTGTCTGTCATACCTCGTGAATGTTAGATCAGGTTCTCAGTTTAAAAACTATATATGTATCAATATAGGGGTATCAAATTTCCCCCAAAGGATAATTAATTTTTACGATATGAAGACATTTTGCTGGTCAACATAAGAAAAGTGATTTTCTTATTTTTTTTACAAACATTATGATTATGGTTTGTTTTTTTATTTTTGCTGTAGTTAATGTTATTGCCTAAATGTGTTTAAGCGTCCGACCTGAGCTCCTGACCAGAAGGCTGTGGCAGACGAGCACATCAGTTGTATAATTCTCTGGAACCAAAACACAGTGACAGTGTAGACAGAACAGTGAAACCCGCAACCGATCAGGAGGCTGAATCTGGGGGTTCTTAAACCTGAAACCAACATCACAGCAGCAAATAAGTGTAACACTGGCACAAAGAAAAAGCACAAGAAATGCAGACCCCGGGAGTACAAACCCGATTCTAAAAAATTTGGGACTAAGTACAAATTTTCAGTGATGTGGAAGTCTCAAAATTTCATATTTTATTCAGAATAGAACATAGGTAATAATAATAATAATAATAATAATAATAATAATACATCTAATTTATATAGCACCTTTCAAGATACCCAAGGACACATTTACAACACAAAACAATAAGCACATACAGTACAGTGAGGTAAAGAAAACATGGTTAATTTAAGAGATGAGTATTTAATAGAGATTTGAAGAGAGGAAGTGAAGAAACAGAGTGAAGAGAATGTAGGAGAGAGTTCAACAGAGTGGGGGCAGCCACACTAAATGATCTGCCACACAAGAAGGACAGCCTAAATCTAGGAATGGCAAGCAGACCAGCATCGGAGGACCTGAGCGTGCACAAGGGCGTGTTCTTCAAGATGTGTAAGCTGCCCATGCCACACGCACTAATTCAACCCCATATCATAAGAGACACAGACTTCTGAACTGAGCACTGATAACAACAAGGGTCACCCTTCTCCTATTTAGTCCAAATGATTTTGTCTGACCACAAAATAGTTTTCCACTTTACCACAGGCCATTTTAAATGAGCATTGGCCCAGAGAAAACATCTGTGCTTCTGGATCTTGTTTAGTTTTGGCTTGTTCTTTGAACTATAGAGTTTTAGCTGGCAACAGCAGATGGCACGGTTTATTGTGTTTACAGATAAGGTTCTCTGAAAATATTCCTGAGCCCATTTTGTGATTTTTCAAAACAGAAGCATGCCTGTATGTGATGCAGTGCCATCTAAGGGTTTGAAGAATGTCTCACGTTCGACATTTAATATGTTGTCTATGTTCTATTGTGAATACAATATCAGATTTTGACATTTGTAAATTATTGCATTCCGTTTTTATTCACAGTTTGTACTTTGTCCCAACTTTTTTGGAATCGGGTTTGTAGGTCAGATCATTAATACACTGGATACTGGCACTTCCCAGGAGGGAGTCTGCAATCACCAGTGTTCCTAAGGTCAAAATCAGCACAGAGCACAAAACCCTTCCAGGAAGCGGAAAAGGACAGTGAGGACAATAATTTTAAAAACTGGAAAGTACGGAGACCACAGACTCACACACTTCTGTAAATAGGAGAATAACGAGGAGCACAACACACACCTTAAACAGGTAATAGACAGTAAGGTAATAAAGAGTGCACTTGCCTGACAATCATTCATTTTCTATACTCGCTTAATCCTAGTTTTAGGGTCACAAAGAAGCCAGTGTCCAACTGGCAAATCTATCATAGTGTGCACAAACACACACATTCACACACTAACAGGAAATTTAGAGTCTCCAATTAACCTATCATGCATGTCTTTGGAATGCGGGAGAAAACTGGAGCAACCCAAGAAAACCCGCACGAACACGGGGAGAACATGCAAACTCCACACAGAAATTTACACACCCGGGGCTCGAAACAGGGATCCTCTTGCTGTGAGGCCACAGCACTATCCACTGCTATACCGTGCCGTCTCGACAGACTGACATGTCTAATACATCATATAATGGACACAAACAATCAATAAATGACTGTTACTGTAAAGTAATGATTCCTCTATGTAAATCAAATTTTCTTGGTAAAAAGTCTGTATCATTTTTTATAGCATTGATATAATCTTTAGTTTATACTTTTTTTGTTTTTATTTAAAAAAAAAAATACAAATTGTATGTGTGTAAATGTATAAATGTATGAATAAGTAGGTAAATATTTGCATTTTTATTTACATGTGATTATTTGACTGACCACCTAAACTTTTTTGTTTATTTTCTTGAAACAACAATTACAAACTGCCACATGTGTTTGGACTTGGAAAAAACTGGAACACCTAGAGGAAACCCAGGCTGACACGGGGAGAACATGCAAACTCCACACAGAAAGGACCTAGGACACCCCACTTAGGAATTGAAGCAGGCACATTCTTGCTGCAAGGTGACAGAGCTACCCGATACACCGCCGTGTCACCCCCTCATTATATTTATCAAGAATAAAAGATAGTTTGAGTATGGTAATAAAATAGGCCATGATCCATATGTTTTTTCACATTAAACTACAAACCCAAATTCCAGACCATTTGTGCACATCTGTACACATACACACACTCTCACCGGCCACTTTAGGTACGTTATTACATTCAACAGGGAATTTCTGTGTGGAGTTTGCATGTTCTCCACGTGTTTGCGTGGGTTTTCTTCGGGTGCTCCGGTTTACTCCCACAGTCCAAAGACGTCCATGCTAGGTAAATTGGAAATGCTAAATTGTCACTAACTTGTGAATTGATATGTGAGTTTGTGTATGATATGAGACTTGTGTATGAGTTTGACCGTGTTCCTGTCATTAGAAACCCCTTGGTGCTGAAGATGATGTTAAACAATAAATAAATAAATAAATTAAATTATATTCAACTGCTTGTTAACACAAACATCTAATCAGCCAACAACTCAGGCATGCAGAGGTGGTAAATGAAATGCAAACCAAGCATCAGAATGGAGAAGAAAGGTGATTTAAATGATTGAATGTGGCATGGATAATGGTGCCGGACGGGCTGATCTGAGTATTTCAGAAACTGCTGATCTCATGGGATTTTCATGCACAACCATCTCTAGTGTTTACTGAGAATGATCGGAAAAAGATATATAAATTCAGTGAGCAGCAGTTCTGTAGATGAAATTATCTAGTTGATGTGATAGGTCAGAGGAGAATGGGCAAAGTATTTCAAGATGATGATAGGAAGGCAACAGTAACTCAAATAATGACTTGTTACAACCAATAAATGCAGAATGCCATCTCTGTTGAAAATATGCCACGAAGAATTAAGGCCGTTCTGAAGGCAAAAGCGGGTCAATAACAATGTGTACCTAATAAGGTGGCTGATGAGTATAGATGTACTCAATTTCACTCAGAAGAGGTAAATTATTCTCATATAATACTCAAAGTTTGTAACTTGCTGAAGTACAAAGCAAACATCAGAATGGGGAAGAAAGGTGGCTTAAATGACTTTGCATAGCGTGGCATGGTTGTTGGTGCCATACAAGGCTGGGACTATCACACACAACCATCTTATCGAGAATGTTCAGAAAAAGAGAAAATACCCAGTGAAGGGGAGTTGTGTAGACAACAATGTCTTGTTGATGCGAGTGACAATCTGATCACCCAATCTGATCTTTAGTTAAAATGTATGCATAAATTTAAAAGAATTCAAATTTCAGTTCGAATTTCAACCACCACTTCGCATTCATAGTAGACTATAATGCACACGTCTACTACAGAGCTGCATGTTCATTTCCATATTCGGAGTTTTATGGAAAGCGGAAGAAGAGAAGCAGGAAAAGAAGAAATAAAGAAGTTATTGTCACACTGACGTGTATAAAGATGGAAGACAGGACACAAACCACATGCAGGACAGACAGAGAGAAAAAGAGAGAGAGAGAGAGATAGAGTGACATTACAGGTAAGATATCTTGCTAACACAATTCAATTTAAAGGTTTAAAAACACTGCTTATAAAATATGATTTTTTTCCTGCATTTCATTTGTTTCATTTTATTTTTATTTTTTCATTACGGAGGTTAAGTTTAGGGTTATGTCCTTTTTAAATAACTGTGGTTCAGGTCATTTTTAAGATTCGGGGTTGTTTTTATTTCTTTGTGAGAGTCAAACGTATCAAATGTTTTCGAATATCTAATGTCTTGGAACACGTGAGGTTAGGTTTAAACGTTAGGGAAACCGTTTCTTTTCAACAAACATTTCAAAAAGTAAGGGCAGCACAGCTGTGTAGTGTAGCTATCACCTCACAGCAACAACGACCCAGGTTTAATCCCTGGATGAGATGACTTGGGAAAATACTGTGTGGAGTTTTTATGTTTTTTCCTGCCTTTGTGCAGGTTTTCTCCGGGTGCCCTGGTTTCCTCCTGCATTTCAAAGGGATGAATGTTAGGTTGATTGGTGTCTCTAAAATGGCCCTAATTGTGTGTAACTGTGTATGACTGAGTGTGTGCCCTACGATGGATGATAGGGTTGTTTCTGCCCTTCCGCCCAGAGTTGCTGTGTAGGCACCGGATTATCCGTGACCCAGTGTGGATCGAGTGGAGGAAAATGAATGAATTCAAAAAAGTAAAACGATCAAACTTTACTTTTAAGAGAATAAGATGGTTAAGGTTACAGTTAAGTAAGTTTTTATATCTTTGTGAGGACCAAGCGTAGGAATGTCTAATGTTTAAGGACATGAGAGGACATTTTTCTGGTCCGTATAAATAAAGTGTTTATTTGTTTTTGTTAACAAACAATTCAAAAAGTAAAACCAAAAGATTCACAGTTACAGTTAAAATTAGCACTAATTGGCTGCATTAATAATTACGTTGAATTTGACAATTCTCACAGGAATATCAAGATAACCTTGAGAGTGTGTGTGTACATGTTTATTATACCTATGAAAGAACTAAATGACCTCACCTTTCGAGGAACCACCCGCAGATTGGCAAACCCATCATGATTTGTGTGATAACAGATTCAGAACAGTTACAGTGAAGAAAATACAGTATGTCCACATGTTCACCCTCGGCATGAACTGCTGATTTCTCACTGGCATGGGCTTCCACTATGATGGTGCATTGAACATGGACATTGTTTATAGGGAGCAGCAACAGATCCAGGAGATGGGGTCAGTATAAACACTCTTTCAGGAGAAGCTTGAGTAGCTTATCGCAGACAGGGATGACAGAGAGAGAGAGATAGAGAGAGAGAGAGAAAAGAGAAATCATTAGGTAAGCAGTTAAAGACAATGTTGATTGTGTTCCAGTTAAAACAGAAAGTCTGATATGACTCAATATGGCAGTATGGCAGCCTTTAGGTGTATTGTACTGTATATGCTTCGAGTGGTAATGGGTTAAGGAGCTGTATATGAGGTTGTGGTTTGAAATTCTGCATCGTGCATTAAGCCATAATCGTAAAGGCTAAACATTACTTAATGAAATACAGTATGAATGTACTTATTAATACACTAACATACACATTTGAATGTTTCTTAAGAATTTTATGAATTGTTATTTTCTTCCCCACAGTTATGGGTTCATTAGTGCACTTCCTTCTGCTTTTCTCAGGTCACTTTAAGTTTTTATTTATTCCCTAAATCTCACTTATGTTTCATTATCATTATCATATTCATCATTATCTCAGCTCATAAGAAATTCTTATCCCAGCAGGACTGTGGGCTCTCGCTTGGTGTGCAACACGTCAATTTTATTTCATAAACATAAGGATGAAATGGGAAGACGCCCAGAATTACTGTAGGACAAATTACACTGACTTGGCCACCATCGAGAACCAAGAAGAAATGGACTCTATAATAGACGTTATAAGAGACGTTAACAAGAATGTTTGGATAGGACTGAAAAATCAAATTGTAAGCAAACTATATAGCATTCATTTTCTTCTGCATAATCCACATGGGGTTGCGGGCCAGGCGGGGCAACTCTAGGCACAAGGGCAGGAATAGCCCAACACAGGGTGCCAATCCATCGTAGAGCACACACACAGACACAAACTTTAAAAAGACACCAGTTAACCTAACATAAATATCTGTGGAATGTGAGCCAGAGAACCAAGAGAAAACCCGTACATACACGGGGAGAACATGCAAACCCACACAGATATTTCTCGATTCACCTAGTGTATTCACACAGTGACTGAACCCGTGAGGCAACAGATAAGGACTGGGTGAGATTACTTGGGAATTTTCTGTGTAGAGTTTACATGTTTTCCCTGTGTTTGTGTGGGTTTTCTCCGGATGCTTCAATTTCCTGTCGCATTCTAAAGGTTAATTGGTGTCCCTTAGTGTGTGAGTGCATGTGTCTCATACGATGGATTGGTGCACTTTATAGGTATGTTTCTGCCAGAGTTGCTGGGTGGGCACCGGCTAGCTCGCAACGCTGCGTAGTCTTTGTTGATATGATTATGATATGACTGTTCACGTGCGGATTCAGATATGTTTTTGTAATATACTACACTTCTGTTAACAATTTTAAAATAAAGCTCTAAAGGGTTTTTATGTTGTTCCCTAGTCATGGGTCTGGTCCGATAATACTCTGTTTAATTACACTAATTGGAATGATGATGAGCCAAATGGAGGTAATGCTGAAAGCTTCTGTGCGGAGATACAAACAAATTTCAAATGGAATGATGCAGCCTGCAATTTCCAAAGTACATTCGTCTGCTATAAAAGTGAGTAACTGAACAGAAAACGATCATTAATATTATTATTAGTAGTAGTAGTGAGTGATATGATTATTATTAAGATGATAATTATTATTAGTAGTAGAAATATTCTTATTATTATAATATTTTTATTGAGATAATTATTATTAGTAATAATATTCTTATTATTATTCTAATTATTAGTATTTTTATTATTATTAGTAGTTAGTAAGCTGATGATGGGTATGATTATTTTTATTAGTAGTAATATTCTTCTTAATATTATTATTTGTAGTAGTAGTGAGTGATATGATTATTATTAAGATGATCATTATTATTAGTAGTAGAAATATTCTTATTAATATAATAATTATTATTGAGATAATTATTATTAGTAATAATATTATTATTATTCTAATTATTTGTATTTTTATTATTATTAGTAGTAGTAGTTAGTAAGCTGATGATGATTATGATTATTATTATTAGTAGTAATATTCTTCTTATTATTCTAATTATTAGTATTATTATTAGTAGTAGTAGTTAGTAAGCTGATGATGATTATGATTATTATTATTAGTAGTAGTATTCTTCTTAATATTATTATTAGTAGTAGTATTCTTCTTAATATTATTATTAGTAGTAGTAGTGAGTGATATGATTATTATTAAGATGATAATTATTATTAGTAGTAGAAATATGCTTATTATTATAATATTTTTATTGAAATAATTATTATTAGTAATAATATTGTTATTATTATTCTAATTATTAGTATTTTTATTATTATTAGTAGTAGTAGTTAGTAAGCTGATGATGATTATGATGATTATTATTATTAGTAGTAGTAGTAATATTCTTCTTAATATTATTATTAGTAGTAGTAGTGAGTGATATGATTATTATTAAGATGATCATTATTATTAGTAGTAGAAATGTTATTCTTATTATTATTCTAATTATTAGTATTTTTATTATTATTATTAGTAGTAGTAGTTAGTAAGCTGATGATGATTATGATTATTATTATTAGTAGTAGAAATGTTATTATTATTATTCTAATTATTAGTATTTTTATTATTAGTAGTAGTAGTAGTTAGTAAGCTGATGATGATTATGATTATTATTATTAGTAGTAGAAATGTTATTATTATTATTCTAATTATTAGTATTTTTATTATTAGTAGTAGTAGTAGTTAGTAAGCTGATGATGATTATGATTATTATTATTAGTAGTAATATTCTTCTTAATATTATTATTAGTAGTAGTAGTGAGTGATATGATTATTATTAAGATGATTTATGCTGGACTTTCTTTCTTAGTTCCACATTTGTATTTATGTTCATGTTTAGAATAGTGATATTTTTGTACTAGTGTAGTTCGTCTAGTGTTGTGGAATTGTATAGTGTTGTGGAATTGTATAGTGTTGTGGAATTGTATAGTGTTGTGAAATTGTATAGTGTTGTGGAATTGTATAGTGTTGTGGAATTGTATAGTGTTGTGGAATTTCCGCAAATGTTTTGTTTAACTTTGTGATCTTCTGAGCGTTGCCACTGGCCATCTGATTTTGTATTTTTTTCCAGTTTTGTTTTGTTTATTTCTAACACTTTATGCCATTATTGTGTTTTTTT
>JAOUQV010341400.1:0-10643 GCA_028565295.1 Aspidoras spilotus
GGCCCTACACCATACTAATAAATTATTGTGGTCTAAAACCAGGTGTTTCAGTTTCATTGTCTAACCCCAGTATTTGCAATAGAAAGAGGAGCATAGGGTGACCTACAAGAGTGAAAGCACGAGCACACATGTAGACTACATCCTGTGTAGACAAGGTTGCTTGTAAGAAATTGGAGACTGTAAGGTAGTGGCAGAAGAGAGTGTAGTTAGACAGCATCAGATTGTGGTTTGCAGGGTGACTCTGGTGGTTATAAAGAGGAAGAGAGCAAAAGCAGAGCAGAGGACCAAGTGATGGAGGTTGGGAAAGGAAGAATGTTGTGTGGTTTTCAGAAAGAAGTTTTTGCTTTGGGTGGAAGTAAAGAGCTTCCAGATGACTGAGTAGCAGCACCAACAATGATTAGACAGAAAGGCAGGAAGGTACTTAATGTGTCATCTGGACAGAAAAAAGACAGCAAGAAAACTTGGAAGTGAAACAAGAAAGTGCAGGAGGTTATTATGGAAAGAGGTTAACTATGTAGAAACTGGACATGGATAAAACTGAAGAGAGTTAGCGGGAGTATAAAGAGATGCCGCATAGGACAAAGAGGGAGATAGCAAAGGCAAAGCCGAAGGCCTATGTTGAGTTGCATGAGGTTAGACAGTAAAAAATGAGAGAAGCTGTTGTATCAGCTGGCGAGACACTCAGATAGAGCAGGAAAAGGATGTGCAACATGTCAGGATAAAAGAATAGAAATAAAAATAAATAGTTGAAAAACGGTAAGGGGAAATATGGAAGGAGTATTTAGAGGAGCTGAAGAATTAAGAGAATGACAGGGATAGAAGAGTGGAAGACATAGAAATTGTGGAACAGGAGGTAGCAAAGATTAGCAAGGATGAAGTAAGGAAAGTTTTGAAAAGTATGATGAAGTTAAAAGCAGTCTGACCCAATATCTTACCCGTAGAGGTATGGATTGGTCAGATTTGGAAAAAAGTTGCAGAAGCTAGGCTTTCAGTGTTTGTCAGCAGAAGTATGCCTTCATTTCACGAAAGAGCACCACAGATGTGATTTTTGCTTTGAGAATGCTGATGGAATCTGTGTGAATATGAAAAAGACAGGTAGAACAATCAGGCTGCAGATAAACATGTTCACAAAGGTGCAGGAGTTCAGGTACTTGGGATCAGCAATATAAGTGTGGGAAAAAGGTGAAGAAGAGAGTACAGGCAGGATGGAATGGATGGAGAAAAGTTTCAGGAGTGATGTGTGACAAAAGAGTCCCACCAAAAGAGAAGGTCTATAGAATAGCAATGAGACCACCCTTGTTGTATGGGTTAGTGATAGTGGCACTAGCTAAGAGACAGGAAGCAGAGCTGGAGGTCGTAGAGTTAAGATGTTGAGGTCCTCTTTGGAAGTGTCCAGATGGACAGCACAGGGTTGGGAGACAAAGTCCTTTGTCACATCGCTGCCTATTATGTGCCTTACATGGTTCTTTGAGTGATCTTAGTTGGTCGACCACTCCTGGGGAGAGTAACAATGGTCTTGAATTCCCTCCATTTGTACAGAATCAGTTTGACTGTGGATTGGTGAAATCCAAACTATTTAAAGATGGTTGTGTAACTATTTCTTCCCTGATGAGCATTAACAACTCTGTTTCTGAACTGATGAATTCAATTCCATTTTATTTAGAAAGTGCTTTTAACAATGAGCATTGTCCCAAAGCAGCTTTACAGATACATTTTTTCCCAGACGAGCAAGCCGGTGGCGACGGTGGCAAGAAAAAACTCTTTAAAGGAAAGAAGAAACGTTGGGAGAAGCCAGACTCATATGGGAACCTACCCTCATTTGGGTAATACAATACAATCTGTGTAAAAAAGTGTTTCATTCCATGATACTTTGTTAGATCACTGTTTTTTAAATAAAACATGGTCCCCACTCACACCCGAATGTCATCCAATTGATAGAATACAGCTCACTCTAATTTCACCTTAAAATTAATCGCTAATCCTAGGTGTTGACATACTTTTGCCTCTCATATATGTAATACTAAATTATTTTCCTCTAAAATAAATTATCAAGTACAATATTATTTTCTCATATGATTCATTATGCCTGAAAATATCTCATCATTTGTAAAATCATTTTTTTTTTATTACGATGAATAATTTCGAACTAGGTAATACAAAATAGATAGCCTTCGGAGCTCAATGTTAAATAAAAAAAAAATATTCGGTGTCTTCATTTTCATATGTCTCTAAACTCCCATAATGTGATTTCTGGTTAATCCACAGCATTTTTATAAGAAAACCACCAGAAAGTGGACCATTCACGATGAATATTATTGGATAAAAGATCTATAGATATATTGCCATGTGAGTATAAATAAGTAAAGTTTCTATTTATAATGGAAAAATATAGAATATGTCATGCACACGGTCATGCACACTGTGTTAAGTCAGATAAAATCTTTAACCAAAAAAAAACATTTACACTTCACACTGCAGGAATAATTATCATTTCTCAACAATACTAAATAGATGCATGTATTTCAAATATGCCCATTCATATGGATGGTAGAAAATGTGTCTATAAACGTAAACGAATAGATCAGAATGTACAAGAATGTTTCAGATATTTTAATTAACTTCCATCTTTCTCTCTCTCTCTCTCTCTCTCTCTGAGCATGCACAGCTAAGAAGCAAATAGCATGTGGAGCGTGCTGAGAGTTTTTTTTTTACGTATTTTCGCTTTTATTGTTTGTTTTGTGTGAGTGTGAGCATAGGTGTGTGTGTGTGTGTGTAATGCGATTGTGACAGAATGGAGGTGTGAAGGGACACGCAAATATGGTGGCTGCTGCAAGAATGAACAGCTCAATAGTTTTTTTGCCTGTTGTGAAGACGAACAAACTGACTGAAAGTGGCTTGTGGGTAATAATGAACTGATTAGTGTGACTGATTCTAGCTCCTCTTCTAGGAAGTTTATGCTTAGGAGATATGGTCATGATGTCTCCCGGGTTAAAAAAATTCCTCATTCCTCATTAACTTATTGAATGTCAATGTGGCCTGTTTCAGAAGTGTCGTGTTCATGGTACTGAAGGAAGGTATTGAAGAACGCTATAGAGGGTTAGGACAATAGTATTTTTGTCTCCTCAGATACAGACATTAAATGTTTTAAATGTAACCAGGTAGGGCATCTGGCTATAGAATGCACCGGAGCTGCTACACCAAAGACTGGGAAAAGCGAGTCCCAGGTTCAGTACACAACACAGCAGCCCACTGAACCTGAAGCAAATTCTGAACCCGTACGATCACAAAAAAAGTCTAGAAAAGATAGTGTGTGATAGAAAAACCTGTGCAGGCCGAGGCAGGTACAGTACTGCAGAGCTAATTTTAGAGTCTATTTATTTATGGAACTGTCAATCAAAAAAATCTGATTTAACTTTTTACAAGAATGATCCTGACCCTACTAGCAACTGGCAACCAGTCTCACTACTACACATACCTTTAGCCTTAAGACTGACTAATGTAGTAGAGCACATCATTCATGCTGACCAGTCAAACTGTGTACCTGACAGGTATTAACATTTACTGTATCTAATTTGTGACATTTTGAATAGACAGAGCTCTCAATATACAGGTGCATCTCAATAAATTAGAATATTATTAAAAAGTTAATTTATTTCAGTAATTCAATACAAACAGTGAAATAGATACATTATATAGATTTATTACAAACACAGTGATCTATTTCTAGTGTTTATTACTGTTTAAGCGTTACAGCCAATGAAAACCCAAAATCATTATTTCAGAATATTAGAACATTATATAAGACCAAGTGACTTATGATTTTTAATGCAGATATTTTTCCTACTGAAAAGTATGTACAGTAAATGCACTTAATATTTGGTTGGGGCTCCTTCTGCACAAATTGCATTAAAGCGGCCTGTGCCACTGCTGAGGTGTTATGAAAACCCATCAGCCATCAGCTCGTCTGCATTGTTGGGTCTGGTGTCACTTATCTTCCTCTTATCAATACCTATATATTCTTTATGGGGTTTAGGTCAGGCGAGTTTGCTGCCAATCAAGCAGAGTGATACTATGGTTATTAAACATGGTATTTTTACTTTTGGCAGTGTGGACATGTGCCTAGTCATGCTGGACAATGAAATTTTCATCTCCACAAAGCTTGTCAGGAGAGGGAAGCATGAAGTGCTCTAATATTTACTGGTAGACGACTTTGGTGGACCTATACCAGTAGACAGCATGGCTCCACAAACCATCACTGATTATGGAAATCTCCACCAAATTTTTTAACCCCAACTCTAGTAAGAATTAAGACCAGGTTTTCTCAAATTATTTCCCATTCTTTTAATATTTGCTAAAAGTCTCTCCACGTTGGATGGCTCTGTAATTGAGATTTAGGTTCTAATATTCAACTTAAGCAGTATTATAAATGGAGTATATTGATCCTCGTAGGGAAATTCTTCTCTGCATTTAACCCATCTAGGGGTTTACACCCGGAGCAGAGTGCTGCCCCCATTTAGGTGCACGGGGAGCAATTGGGGGTTGGGTGCCTTGTTCAATGGTTAGGTTTGGTGTAAGGTTAATTAGTCTCTCTAAAATGGCCCTTTGTGTGTGTAAATGTCAGGCACATTAGTTACTGGGGTTCAATTCCATGGAGCTGCAACAGTTGACAAAACATTTACTTGTAGACTCTCAATCAGCTTATCCCTATCCCACAGCGCTCATTTGTACAACTGTCAAATTGATGATTGCATATGAAACAGATATAGAGTTGTGCTTAAACGTTTGTGAGGCCTATTGAATTATTTATTTATTAATTTCTACATACATATGAACTAAAACATCATCAGATTTTCACACAAGTCCTAAAAGAAGATAAAGAGAACGCAATTAAACAAATGAGACAAAAAATGATACTTGGTGCTTTATTTATTAATATGATACAATATTCCATATTTGTGGATTGGAAAAGAATGTGAACCTTTGCTTTCTGTATCTGGTGTGACCCACTTTGCAGTAACTGCAACTAAATGTTTTCCAGTAACTGTTGATCAGTACTGCACACCGGCTTGGAGGAATTTTAGCCCATTCCTCTGTAAAGAACAGATTAAGCTCTGGGATGTTTGTGGGTTTCCTCACATTAAATGCCCGTTTTAGGTCCTTCCACAACATTTCAATTGGATTAAGTTCAGGACTTTGACTTGACATTCCAATACATTGACTTTATTCTTCTTTAACCATTCTTTGGTAGAACAAGTTGTGTGCTTAGGGTCATTGTCTTGCTACATGACCCACCATTCTCTTGTGATTCAGTTCATGAACAGATGTCCTGATATTTTCCTTAAAAATTTTCTTATGTAATTCAGAATTAATTGTTTGATCAGCTGTGACAAGCTGTCCTTGCAAAGATTCAGCAAAACGTGCACAAACCATGATACTACGACCACCATATTCACATATTGAATACGGTTCCTACTCTGGAATGTAGTGTTTTTTTCTTTCTCCAAACATAACACTTCATTAAATCCAGAAATTTATATTTTAGTTTAATCTGTCCGCAGAACATTCTTCCCAATAGCCTTCCTTGTCCACATGAGCTTTAGCAAACTACAAATGAGCAGCAATGTTCTTTTTAGAGAGCATTAGTTTTGTCCTCACAACACTGCCATGCATACCATTGTTGTTTAGTGTTCTCCTTATGGTGGACACATGAACATTAACATAAGACAATATGAGAGATGCCTTTATAAAACCAATTCCAAAAAAGTTGGGACAAAGAACAAGCTGTAAATAAAAACAGAATGCAATGATATGGAAGTTTTAAAATTCCATATTTTATTTAGTATAAAATATAGATGACATCCACTGTCCCTCTTCTGCACATGTCCAAACCATCTCAATCGGTCCTCTCTAATTTTGTCTCCCAATTTTCCAACCTGTGATGTCCCTCTGATGTTCTCATTCCTAACCCTGTCCATCCTGGTCACTCCTTATGAGAACCTCAACATCTTAAGCTCTGCCACTTCCAGCTCTACTTTCTGTCTCTTAGTCAGTGCCACTGTCTTCAAACCATACAACAAGGCTGGTCTCACCACTCTATTTTAGATCTTTCCTTTCAATTTTGCTGCAATGCTTTTGTCACACATCATTTCTGACACTATTCTCCATACACTCCATCCTGCCTGTACTCTCTTTTGTACCTCTTTTCCACACTCCCCATTTCCTTGGACAGATGATCCTAAGTATCTAAACCCCTGTACCTTTGTGACCACTTTTTCCTGTAGCCTGACTGTTCTACCTTTCTCCCTCTAATTTTTCTACATTTCCAAGTTCTCTTCTATCTGTTTCCTGCTCTCACTACAGATTACAATGTCACCTGCAAACATCATATTCCATCAGATTCCTGCCTGACCTCTTCTGTTAGTCTGTCCATCACCAAAGCAAACAAGAAGAAGCCGAGATCCCATCCTTGATGCAGACCTTTACCTTTAAGCTACCTCTCACTCCTTTAGCACATCTCACCACTATCATGCTGTTCTCATTCTCTAAATCCACAAGGACACAGTGTAGGTCTTTCTTACATTCTCTATACTTCTCCATCAGCATTCTCAAAGCAAATCACATCTGTGGTGCTCTTTCTTGGTATGAAACCATACTGCCCAAATTTTCACTGTGTGACCCATAACTCTTCATTTTCCCTCTTCCTAACCACCATCCGATGTTGTCTAGCTAACTATCCCCTGCCACTACCTTACAGTCTCCAATCTCTTTCAAGCAATCTCGTCTATACAGGATTTAGTCTACCTGCTCGTGCCTCGTGCCTCCACTCTTGAAGGTCACCCTGCACTCCTCCTTCTGTTGGAAATATGTGTTTACCACAGCCATTTCCATCCTTTTACCAATCCTTAACACCCAACTTTACAATCATTACAATCATTTACGACATTACAATCTGCACCAATCACCACTCTCTCCTCTCTGGGAATGCTCTCCACCACCTTATCTAGGCCTGTCTGAAAATGCTCTTTAAAAACTTCATCTAGCGTATGCATGTACAGTATGTTTTCTATATATCCTAGTGGAAATGCAGTATTAATTTACTATAATACAATGTAATTCAAAAAATAAAAAATAGGAATTATTTTACTTTTGATTTTATTTACTCTGGAGAAAGGAGAACAGTTAATTTTACTATTAAAAGTTTGATATAGTAAGAATACTTTTTGTGATGTGTAGAATTTTTTTTTATTTTACAGTTTATAAAAGGATTGTTTCCAGTCTGACACAACATAAGGCTGCTACTTTGTAAAAAAATTCATACAAACAGTGTGAACAATAATAAGCATGTGTCTGCATACAGAAGCATGTTCAAGCAGATCTTCATTCTAAATGAGCATGCTTCACGAGCACTTATTCACCAAGCGGGTTTCATACAGAATGTGAGTGCTCTGCGAGCATATCCTCAATTCACATGAGCACATCTTCATTTCAAAACTGCTTATACTACAAGCATATCTGTTATGTGTGTGGATGTAGTGAGGAAGTCACAAGAACTTAATAGTGAACATTCACAACATTTACTCTCTTTATTACTTACACATTAACTGTATACAACTCCACTCCTTCTCTTCTCCTCCTCATTATGTCACTCCACACACTCAACTCCCAATCATATAGCATCCTCTATTGTTCATTCACAATATGTACCCCGATGTACCCCTCGAAACATGTAGTCATTGATGACTAATAGTTCATATTTGATCAGAAAGTAAACCTGTAAGTATGGATCAATGTGAACTGGGCATTCGTAGCGAGCAGCTTTCAGTTAATCCTCAGAAATAGCTTTAAAGTCCAGTAAAATTAAGGCAACATATTCCACTGTATTAAAAGCGGACAGTTTTCCCCTTCCTTTTCGAAATTCAGTTTAGTTTTGTATCTCGTCTTATCACGCTTGAACGCTTCCCTCCTATGTATTGTGTATCAGAGGTAATTATAATATATGAGATTTAAAAAATCAGATCTGCCTTCATTAATACTGTATCATTGTTAGTCTTGATTTTTGGTAATAGAGTAAATATATGATTACATGTTTCTTTTACAAACCCAATTCTAAAAAAATATTAGGCCAAAGTACACATTTTAAATAAATAAAACGCAAGATATGTTCAAAATTCAATATTTTATTCAAAACAGAACATAAAGGACATATCAAAAGTTTAAATGGACAAAATGTATCATTTAAAAAGAAACATTTAAATTATACATTCTTGTCTAATGTAGGATTTAACTCTCTTAGGTCTTTTTTGACTCATCTTCCATTTTATGATTTATTTATGATTCCATATGCAGGCTGGCCAGTTCAGTACCCATACCCTTCTTCTACAAAGGCATGATGCTGTAATTGATGCAGTTTGGCATTTGATTTGGCATTGTCATGTTGGAAAATGTAAGGTCTTTCCTGAAAGAGATTTCGTCTGGATGGAAGCATATGTTGCTGCAGAGCCTGAATATACCTTACAGAATTGGTGGTGTCCTTCCAGATGTGTAAGCTGCCCATGCCGCACCAATAATGCAACCCCATACCATCAGAGATGCAGGCTTCTGAATTGAATGCTGATAACAACTTGGGTCGTTCTTCTCCTCTTTAGTCCGAATTACACGGCGTAAATGATTTCCATTAAAAACTTTTAATTTGTCTGACCACAGAACAGTTTTCCACTTTGCCACAGTCCATTTTAAATTAAGCCTTGGTTTTAAATAAGCCTTGGCCTAGAGAAGATGTATACGCTTCTGGATCTTGTTTAGATACGGCTTCTTTTTGGAACTAAAAAGTTTTAGTTGGCAATGGCAGATGGCACTGTAAATTATGTTAATAAAGCCCTTTACAACCTCTTATCACTCACTCCCAACTTTTTTGAAATGTACTACTGTCAGGAAATTTCAAATGAACCAATATTTGGCATGAAATTTTAAAATGTCTCACTTTTGACATTTGATATGTTGTTTATGTAAAAACAATATCAGTTTTTGGACATTTGTAAATTATTGCATTCTGTTTTTATTTACAGTTTGTGCCTTTTTAAATGACAATTTAAGCCTTTAATATTTTAAAACAGTACCCGAGTGGGCACAGCTTCAAACTATTATGCTGATTATGTGACATAAAGCTCATTTTGTCCTTTTTTATTTAAGGGTATTTACATCCAGATGAGTTAAACATTGTATGAATTGCAGCAAATGTATATGCCTCTTCAACATACACACAATTGGAGAACCAAGAAGCATTAGACAAACTGATCTAATCATAAATTAAACTGTCATTTTTAATACTTGGTGGCAAATCATCTGGGACCATACAGTTATACATTCCCAAGACATTCTCCATGGCCTATTCATTTTTTTCTCCATATTACAGTACAAGAGTCTTTGTCTCGTCTGTCCATTTGATGTTGTTTCCAAACGATATGCTTATTGTTTATTGTTTTTGCCATGTCTCTGCTGTGTGTGTGTGTGTGTGTGGGTGTGTGAGTGCATGCGTGTGTGTCTGTATCTTATTTTTCTGGACTGCTGATGTCTTTCTTTACTGGCAGCTTACTGTACAACAACAGATTATATAGGCAAATGTCATAGCTCACATTAACACTATACATTTCATGATACAAAATAAGGTTGTATACAAACCTCGCCAGGGAACAACGCTGAGTAAGCAATTGTCCCATTATTTATGGCACCTTAAACTGCGCGTGTGCATGTCTGTATATAAAGTTAAGAGTTATGGATAAAGTAAGTGCTAGCATTAATTTTTCTTCTAAACACCATCTCTGAACAGTTGTGAGGGGAAATTTTAATTCTGAGGCTATTTTGACCTGAGAGACAATTTTACTACTGACTGTAGGGTTTAGTTGCATGCGGAGTGCGAAGGCTAGCGTTCGTACGTCGGCGTTTAAATAAAACTATTATTTTCAATAATAGTGATTATAAACAATTATTTGTCTGAATTTTAATTCACTATGATACTAGCCTAGTGTTAATGCTCATAGTTTTATAGCCATTAATTCTTCTGTTAATTAATTCTTATTCTGTCCAAATAAATTATAATACCAATGCTGCTGCTTCTTCTACTAATACTAATAATACTAATACTTATAATAATAGTATTTATGTTTTATTTATGTTTATTTATGTTTTGATAAAATGTATACACACATGTAGTCCTTGATAGTTACATTTAAAACTATAGTTAATATAAAACAACCAGGTTCGGTGCGTTGCGAAAATGACTAGCAAATATGTGACAAAGTCTCATTTATTTATATTAAAATTAATAATCTAAACTTCCCAAAAGGTAAAACATACATTTATTTCTATTTCTTCTAGGTCCGGAAATTACGAATCCGCTCCACAAAACACTCACCTGACAGAATGAGCAGCATTATTGTTAATGAAGTTTTTCCAATTGGATATTCCATTGCTGCCTCCTGAAGAACCCTGTATATATATATAAATATATAAAGTGCTAATATTTAGCCACTTTAATTTACGTATATATTTATAAAAATATAGGAATGAATCAGCGTTCTCTGCGAACACTCTGAGAGAAGCTTCTTTCTTACCGCTCTTCGCTCTCATTGATTGTAAAACACTGA
>JAOUQV010341496.1:0-10637 GCA_028565295.1 Aspidoras spilotus
AAAATGACAGGTGTTTCAGTTTCTTTGTCTAACCCCTGTGTGTGTGTGTGTGTGTGTGTGTGTGTGTGTATATATATATATATATATACATTTATTTATTTATTTACTTATGCATATGTATGTATCCATATAAATGGCCCAACCTGTATGTATCAAATTAAATGCCAATTAAATTAAACAATAAAAAACAAACGAAAAAAATATTTTTAACTCTGACCATGTATTTACAACAGTAGAACATCAAAATGACATTTCTTTTAAACAATGTGAAAAATATTTACATAATCAAGTAAACAATGTGCACATCAAATAAATAAAAACAAGATTTGGAAGTTTAACCATTTACTTCTGTCCAGACCAGGTGTGAAAATCTGGGGGTTTCAACACTCTTAACAGGTGTTTACGAATTGTCCTTCTCCGGTGCGGTATAATCAGTAGCATTTTTTTGTAACAAATTAATTTTTTGTCTGACATCTGTGTTCTGTATAGTAGAAAGAGGTATATTTAAAACAGCAAAAGCCTCTAGAAACTCATCCCAACCCTGCGATCTACGATCATCGCTAACCATGTGTCCAAAATATGCGGCCTAGTGATAGGATTACCATTTAAGACAAATTCTCCTGATTTCTTTCAGGAAGACGCATCTTTTGATTTAGACATTTTATCTAAAACGTCCCGAATATTGCACACGCTTCGTGAAGGTACATTTTTAAGAACATCACTGATTGTCATCAGTTTAATCAATTACAATTGTTTCCACATTATCCGTGGGTTGTAATTACAATGTTAAAGTATTGGTCTCAATATCACCCTGTTTAAGCAAAAGGTAAATATCTCTGCATTATTGCTAGCATCGTCAGTTATTAACAAGTTATTTTTATTAGGCGGTAGAAGCATGTCATCATTATAGCAATGTTGGTATCCCTTGAACCAAATGAATATATTTTATATTTTTAACGTATCTTAAAGGGGCTGCCAGCAGTCATAAATGTATACAATGTCTTTTATTTTCTTTTAAAATAAACTCATCAGAATGTTTTACAAAAATGTTTTTTTCCGGAATTTTATGGCTTGCTTATTACACATGAATGTGTAACGGATGTTGTAATCTGAAATTAAAACCATCAACATCTAGTGCACCCTATCTTTAGTAGCCATAGGGAAGTGCTGTATAATCAGACAACAGGACACGTTTGTTGTACATGACTTTGAAGTGCTTTACTACTGACTTGTTTTTAAATGTGAGGTTATTTTTATTTCTCACACGCCAGTATGTGTTGACTATTATCACGATTTTCAACATAATAATCAACAAGATCAATCAGCATGTCTAGTCTAATAAATTTGCCGTTATCGGAATTCAGCGTAATACCTTTTGCTTTCATACACATATTAACACCGGCTGTGCTGTAACCATAAGTCTTAGGTCCTCCTGAGCAGAACTCTGTAATGTAATCACCCCTACCAATCTCTGTCAAATCGCCTAAGTAGAGACCCAGAGGGGGTTCCCAATCACCTTTACGAGAAACAAAAATCACTCTAGTATTACTGTACAACAATCTGTCACCTAATCTATTCATCAGATTGTACAGTTCTAAACTGGCATGCGTTGTTTTAAAAGCACCAAGAAATACAGTACATTAAAGAGTAGTGAGACCAGCCTTATGTAATGTTTGGATACAGTGGCACTGACTATGAGACAGGAAGCAGAGCTGGAAGTGGCAGAGCTTAAGATGTTGAGGTTCTTATTCGGAGTGACCAGGATGGACAGGATTAGAAATGAGAACATCAGAGGGACAGCACATGTTGAAAAATTGGGAGACAAAGTTAGAGAGGGCCGATTGAGATGGTTTGGACATGTGCAGAGGAGGAACAGTAGATATATTGGTAGGAGGATGTTAGAAATGAAGCTGCCAGGCAGGAGACGGAGAGGAAGACCAAATCGGAGATATATAGATGCAGGTAGTTGGTGTGAAAGCAGAAGATGCAGAGGAAAGAGTGAGGTGGAAAATTTTGACACGCTGTGATGACCCCTGATAAAAGGGCAACTGACTTTAATTCAGGGTGTTGGGCAACTGTCCCCGGTGTAATAGCACCACTGAATCAGCGCTGTGGTGTCAGACACAAATGAAAAGTGTTTTAACATGATAGCCGTCACCATTTTTCACGTGTTGTGAAAGATGTTTAGGGTCCGTCAATAGCTTAGACACAGGCAAGTTCTCCCTCATTGAAAAGCGACCCTAAAAACTGTTTGACAACAATTTGTTAATAGATTGGCGTGCAGAGTCGAGACATATCTTGTCAGGATTCAAATCTATCTTCTCCTTTTCAAAATAATCCCTGATGTATTTGCCCTCTCCTCCTCTGTGATAGCATGTGCTGGATAACCGCTTGCCTCTTGCTTGTACTGTAAAAAGGTCTTTACCTACTTGCAGAATAACGTCTCTGAACTATCTGGAAAATGCCAAACCTCATGGATTTTTGTCACCACATACCCTTTCTCAACAGCCTTCATCAGTTTTAATACTGACCCTTGTCCCTGTGTTAGATCTATCTTCAGCACTATGCACACATGTTTGGAACTGGTTTTCCTCATTTGCACATGTACTACACAGTGGAAACATTAACTTTACGTTACAGCAATGGAAAGGTCGTAAATCTTTGAAAAATATTTGCGGGTATCCTAGGGTGAAGTCCAAATATCTTATTTTCTCACACTCTCTTTGCTTGTAATACAATTTATATGCATTTGTTCTACCACCAAAGGGCACGTTTCTTGGTTTGAGTCTTTCTGGAACATTGTAGTTAGACATGAATGCAGCAACACCCAAATCACATCTCTTGCCATTTGTCCAATGACATTCCTACATTCCTCCACATCTAGACCATACACTGAAACGAGTCTCCACCTTGGCATCAAACTGTCTTCACAATTAGCCGTATGACACCATTGACAAAAGATGGGTCTGGTTTGGACTGTAACGAAATTCATGACTCCAGTAATAGGAAATTGTCAAACCCCGCTGCATTGTGTGCTAGCCATGTATTAACCTGATATTTGGGGCATCTAAACTTTCTGTGTTCTATGCAGTCAGACCCTTCTGCTGTGAATTTTACACCATCAAATGTGATTGCACAAACAAAATTTCAAATCACGTCTCAAAGTCAAAAAAGATGTAGGAATTGCGGGTTTTTTTTTTTATTTGATTGGCTGTATGTAACATTCATGCATGGGGTCTGATATAAAATTTTTACCACAATGAACACAACAGCCCGATACACACTTGTGTGATTTTGACTTTGTTAAACTAACATGAAACAACGGGCACGTTTAAAAAAATTTTAGTTAGATTGCATGATCACTTCAGTAGTAGACTGTTTTTTCCGTTTCTTTTGCCACTCATAACAATATTTGGATTTGCAGAACCGTGAACAGTCATCACAATATATCACAATATACAGCACTTGTGACAAAACACATCCTGACACAAATTGCAGCTGTATCTAACGTTTAACGTTGCCTACATCAGGGTAAACACTGGACCCATACACTGGAAGATTTTCATTAGTCACTTCTGTAAATCATACGGAATAATAAAAGTCATTTACACACAGCCACTATATCACAAATAAACTAATAAAATAAAGGTTGGTTGTTCGGTCTGTCTGTCTGTCTGTCTGTCGGTCTGTCGGTCTGTCTGTTTTACACGATGGCTTGTGGTTGTCTTCTAACCTAAGACGCTTTCTATAGGAATGTGGAGCATCGACAACACCAGATCCAAACCTAGAAGGTTTTCGTTGTGTGTTTCCGCGATTCTGGTTATATGCAGTGAAACGCGAAAAACACACACAAACAGTGGTACATCGGTACCATAAAACTTCCTCATCCTCAAAACTTGAGGATGTCTCAGGACATGTCCAGACCTGCCCTGACCTGTCAATAAAACTGAGCTGTCGCTCAGGTCGTAAACCAGGGGTCATAAATCACTTGTTTGACACAAAGTATAGGATATATATTCATCTCTCTATAGAATCTTGTGCCTCTTCTTTTTAGGCCTGTCAATAATTCAGAGGACATTTCACTGAACGGGATGGGCACACAGTGCGGTTCTCAGACAAAGAAGATCATGAACACCATTGGGTTGCTGTCCGGATTTACAGGAATTTTTCTAAATGTCTGGAATCCAGTTAGCAACAGAGTCATAATTGCCACATTTGCCACAGACGTATGACTTTAATTCAGTGTTATGCACTAACTGTTGAAAAACAAGATAGAACAAGAAAAACAAAAAAACAATAAGTTTTTTACAAGGGATTTAAACAAGTACTTACAGAGAATACCAAGCAGAACCCACATGCCATCACAGGTTTGATGCCAGAGTCAGGGAAAATGCAAAATAAAGTGAAGTTCTTTTGAAGTATGGTAATGGTGCCAAAAAAATAAGGGTCAGATTCTTGTTAATTTCTGTGCTGAATATGGATTGGTCATCACTAACACTACTACCGGCGTAGATACACACGGAAGAGTCCAAATCAGGAGACTGAAGGACAAATTGAGTGGAATCAGTCAATCAGTAATGCACATGCCTCATTGCAGACTGTGACTCGGATAACAATCTTGTAATGTTGACAATAAAGATGAAATTGAAAAGGAAACAAGTAAAGAAGCCAATTCAAAGTAGAGGTCGAACAACTCAGAAATTACTAGTTCAAGCAGCAATACCAAGTGGAAATTGCCAACTGATATAAAGCATTGGAGAAACTTGAGAAAACACACCTGTCTGGATGTCTTGCTGAAAACTGCTAAGGAGACAATAAAGAAAAAAAATGCGGCAAACATAAGAACTGGATTTTCAGTGAAACCTTAGAGTGGATAAAGAAGAAACCTGATAAAAAAACAAAGTCTTCCAGTGAATACAAAAAACATTGAAGTGAAGTACAGAAGATAATTGGAAAATGCTAAATTGTCATTCTAGGTGAATTGGAGAAGTTAAATTGTCTGGTACTAAGCCCGAAAGGGTGAGGGTTGCGTCGGGAAGGGCATCCAGTGTAAAAAATGTGCCAGATCCTAATGCGAGGAACTCGCTGTGGTGACCCCTGCTGACAGGGAAAAAGCCGAAAGATGGAAAAAAAATAAAAAATGAAGCGCAATTGGATTCATGTACATTAAGGTGGAAAAAACATAAAGGAAATTTTAGGCCTAACTTCCAAATCCTGAAGAAACTCACCAGACCATTCCAGCAAAAAAGCGCAAAAACAAAAAAAAGAACAAAAAGGACCTGGTCTAGATAGAAAAGCTCAGGTTTGGAGGAAAGATGAACAAGCTCCATAAGGTATGTATTGTAGTGTAGGAAACTGGAATCTGGCTATAAGAATGAAAACATTCAGTCTTTATTCCAAAACATAAGAAACGTGACTTGGTCCAATGCAGAAACAAGGACGAACGCACTGGTCTCACATGCTATCAAGGTCCACCTGCAAGTGATCTTAAAGCGAAGGTAGACCAAGTTTTAAAGAGATTAAAAAACAAGCTGCATTTGGGCCAAGAAGAGATACAAGGGATCAGAGCACAAACCTTTGTATCCTGGAGAAAGCAAAAAAGGGTCACTGTGTTGGTTTCATCGATTTTATAAAGGAACTCGACATGGTACAGCATGGACAACTCTGGATAACCATGCCTGGTCCAACTGCTCAGAAATCTCTACAGTCAGAGACAGTAAATTGTCTTTAAAGATTTTTATTAATAATCTTAGTCTCAGCTCATTCTTTCATCATTAACAGACTGCAAAATATAACATTTTGGTATTAATTTGGACTTGGTATTTGAATTAAATTCAATTTTATTATGTTTCTGAAATATATTTATAGTTGTTCATTGTCCCAAAGTGTTTTACAAGGACATAAAATACATACAGTTCATGCAGTATGATAAGTCTAAGACATTATATGGTCAAATTAAAAAACTATATGTAATATCAAATGTCTTTGGTATTGTTAGCTGCACAGATGTGTTCTCTGTGATGAGGATAAGCTGATTGAGCCTCCAACTGTTTCAGCCCCAGGAGTCAAAACCCCTCTTACTAACAGTCCTGGTTTTTTCTAGTAGCGTGCATTCTACCAACTGTTCTATGCATTCTATCCCAGTTGTTAAGAGTCTATAAATTATATTATATATAGATACTCACTTCATATTATTTAGCATTTTTTTGTCTGGCAAAATAATAAATGATCGATAAAACATTGGTACAGTTTTGCAAACAAAAAGTATTATGTATCTTAAAAGTCTCTGATCTGTATTTTTTACATACAGAACAAACCCTACATATTTCATCTTTTTTTCAGATGAACATCATTTCATTTCTTATAATCACACAATATGCAATATTCCTGCATTTATAGGAGTGCAACACATAAAATGTGCTAGGGAAGTTGTTGAGGATCTTATGGATGAAGATCGTGACACCCGAGCATGGATACAAGATGGCCATACGCTCCACCCTGCCTGTACTCTTTTCTTCATCTCTTTTCCACACTCCCCATTTCCTTGAAAAGTTGATCCTAAGTACCTGAAATCTTGCCCCTTTGTGACCACTTCTCCTTGTAGCCTGACTGTTCTAATTTCCTCCCTCTCATTCACACACGTATTCTGTCTTACAAGTGTTGACTTTCATTCCCCTCCTTTCCAGAGCATACCTCCACCTCTCCAAATTATCTTCTAGCTGTTCCCTGCTTTCACTACAGATCACAATGTCATCCGCAAACATCATAGTCCACAGTGATTCCTGTCTGACCTTATCTGTAAGTATGTCTATCACCAGACAACCAGCAAACAAGAAGGGGCTTAGAGCAGATTCTTGATGTAGTCCCACCTTTACTTTTAAGCTATCTGTCACTTCTACAGCACATCTCACTACGGTCATGCTATTATCATACATGTCCTGCACCAATCTGACATACTTTTCAGCCACTCTGGACTTCCTTCTTCAACAACAGTTTATTTAATGGCACTCTATCATAAGCTTTTTCTAAATCCACAACGACACAGGGTATCTCTTTCTGAACTACTTTATACTTCCCTATCAGCAAAAATTACAATTGTGGTGCTCTTTATTGGCCTGGAACTATACTGCTGCTCAAAAACAATCACTGTTTATCTAAGCCTAGCTTAAACAACTCTCTCCCAAATTGTGTAATTGTGTGGCTCATTAACTTTATGCCCCTGTAATTTCTACAACACTGCACATCACTCTTGTTATTATAAATCGGTACAAGTACACTTTCCCTCCATTCCTCATGCATTATTTCACTTTTAAAAATATCAATGAATAATCTAATCAAAGAAACATGACATATAATTGTTATAAACTTGGTAATTTGTGTACAGAACAATTTCAAGATGGATTGATTCAAATTCAGCATATTTAGACATTTAAAGGTCACATAATGGAAAAAGGGCAAAGTTTACTTTAACATCTAAAAAAATCACTCTGGAAATAAATTCCAAAAGGAAATATCAGAATACAAACCGCGTATGCCATCTTGTATTCAAACATGCAAGGGTAGAATGATCTACAAACACAATATTCAGGGTAAAACCTTGAAAACAGCATAATGGTGTCTAAAACCATACAAGGATGTGAACAAATTATAACAGCTTGGAAACTTTTAAGTAGAAGTTACTTCAAGATCAGTGTGCAAAAACGTGGATATACAGGATATTCTTCCTTGTGATATTCATCTGGGTGCTTCTGAACATACACAGGTACATGCAATAAACTAATAATTATAGGTGTTTAACTGATGTTTTGCCTTTAGACATTCTTGCAAAATAATAAATAAAAAAAACTATACTGAGTTCAATCATAAAGTGCTTCTGGCTACATAGCTTGTTGTAGTTTAAATATTACACCTGCCATTATTAATAACTTATTGCACAGCCTGGCTGATGTTTATATTCATTACTAAGCAACTGTGTGAATGTCAGTGTGATTGTCAGAATTCTAATATAGTCATAAACTTTATGAAACCTGACGTGTCTGCTGGGAGATGCGCTAATAAGCTAAATTGTCTGTCCGCCAACCTTATTTAAAACCATCCTACTCTGTCTCTCTCAGTTATCAGGGACACATAAAAAACTATTTCTTGACAAACACAGCCATCAGAATTCATCAGTTTAGTGGCACATAAAAGCAGGTGAAAATAATGTTGTTCTGCAGATTTTAAGCTTTAGTTCGTGCAAACATCCAACAGACTTTATTATACAAGACAATCCTTTAAACCAGATTTATTTGCAGGAGTTAATTAAACTGCACATATTCTGTAGACCATAATTAACTTTTTTTTCTTCCAGGATCAAAATTTCATCCACAGGTTTATTTTATTTATTTATTTTTTAATCCAAGAATTCTGTTGTAGAGTCGTGTTGTTTAATTGATTGTTTTAAATGAATCCCATACCAGAGAACATTGCACTCTTGCAACAAAGGCATAGAAAGGAATAAAAAAATAATGAATACGAATTTAAAATGACATCTGGTCTCTTGGTCTCTTGCCGAACTAATTGAGAATGTTCTTTGTCTGAGACTGAATTCTGGTACACATGCTAATTTAATATATTTATTTGCATCTACTTGGAGACAACAAAGAGTATCCAACCAAAACAATTTGGAGATTTCATTTGCTAAATTTGCCTAGAAATTTAACCTCCAGACATAACGTTAGTTGTAGAAGTAGACAGTTTAACAAATAACAGTCAGTTATGCTTGTATCAGTGTTTTGTTTCATGGGGAGATATTAAAATGTCTGTAAAGCTGCTTTGTTATAATGTTCAATTTTAAAAGTGCTATCGAAATAAATCTGAACAGACTGGAATAAGTTTAATTTACTTTAAAAACGACCCAAGTCAACTGAATTGTGATAAGGTGTTTATCTGGGTGATACTTACTACCTCTCATTTGACTATTTAAATATTTAATGGCACTACTACTTCAGTAAACTATATAATAGAAAATAGCCTTTCGACTTTTCCCTGCCACCAGGGGTCTCCACAGCGAGCCACTTTTGTTGCAGATATGGCACGCTTTATGCAGGATGCCCCTTTCTGATGCAAAATTCATGTTTTCAGGCTTAGGACCAGCATTTTTTTCCAATTCACCTAATATGCATGTCTTTAGACTGCGGTGGGGAAACCAGAGTACCTCAAGGAAACCTATGAGCACAGAGAGAACAAACTCCACAAAGAAATTTCCCAGGTTGCGCTGTCAGGTTCGTTCTTGATGTGAGGCGACAACACTACCACAAGTGATCTATTTGTCACTATGTTTGCGTACAGCGGAATTTGTTGTACAATAATGGCCACATTTCATTAGCTATACTGTAACTCTAGCTTCATTGTGGTTACGTCATTTTGCCGTCTTAGTGTAATAATGTTTTCTTTTTTAATTTTAACAGACAAGTGAAGTTGTTTTTTTACCTTAACGTGACATGCTTCGACTTCATCTCACAGTCTACCTCACAAGTCACTGACCAGTAGAAGACAGCTATTCTGCAGATGCCTGCCTGGAACTCCTACAATTCAACGTGATCATTAAGAACTACAAGGGACACTTGGGACAGAAGATATTTAGGCACACAAACTTGGCCTCAACAGTTTGTCACACCTTAAATCTGTGTGGTCAGTACATAACACTTCATGGCATGAGGTAGATTGTGGGTATGCCCTTTAATGCCTTATATGCCTTATATTAGATTTTTTATATCGAATGTTCTGGTAGGTAGTTGGTAGCTAGTGTTTCCAACTTTCAGAATGTTAAAAAAGGAACACCCCGGGCTGGTAAAAGACATAGAGCTGGGGGAGGGTTAGTGAGTTTTTACCATAGTAGAAGCATAGTGGGGTGTGGGGGATTTAGTCTCACATTATCATAGGAACATGACAATTTGTTTTTTAAATTCGATTAAATTTATGATGTTTACAAATATTATCTTCATTCTTTTTTAATAATTTGTTAAACTTAAATAGAAATTTCACAATGTCATTTTTAATTTCAATTTTAAGAGCACACCAGCTACCAGTCTCCTCTGCCGCATTACTTTATTTATATGATTTTCTCCCTATGCGTGTTCTTTGACATAACAAATACCGCTGTGATTCATAGAAAATGTCTGAAGGCAAATGGGGCACTTGGCCTTTTGTTGTGTCTCACGCATTCCAGTCATTTGTGGCCATTTTCCCACTCAAGTCTGTATATTTGTAGGTGAACAAAGGTTACGCAATTTTTAATCTTGCGTCAATTTCGTTTCATAGGAATACTTACAGTGCATGTTATTGGTCGTGGCTTACTCAGATTATGTATGTTGAAATATGACAGGCAGGTCATAGAGTAAGAGCACCCAGCTTCTCATATTTTAGATAAATCCTTTAGTGTCACAGTGTAAAATATAAGAAAAATATTTGTGTTTTACATATTATGCACTTACTCACTTATTTTCTTTCTCTATATATACAGGGGTTAGACAATGAAACTGGAACACCTGTCATTTTAGTGTGAGTGGTTTCATGGCAAAATTGGACAAGCCTGGTGGCCAATCTTCATTAATTGCACATTGCACCAGTAAGAGCAGAGTGTGAAGGTTCAATTA
>JAOUQV010341518.1:0-10636 GCA_028565295.1 Aspidoras spilotus
TCTGTCTTTTTTATTTATTCATTTACTTGTTAAGATTTAAATGGCCTCATTCATTTATTTTCTATACCCGCCTAATACTAGTTTTAGGGTCACTGCGCCTGGCACAAGGGCAAGAACAACCCTAGACAGAGCGCCAGTCCATCATAGGGCACACAATCACACACATACACACAGCCGTGGGTTAATGGATAGGCGGTCAGCCGTGGTTTAATGGATTGGGGGTCAGCCGTGGCTTAATGGATAGGGTAAAGGGCTGGGGACAACAAGATCGCTGGTTCGAACCCCACTCTAGGCAGGTCATGGCTGAAGTGACACTGATTAACCTATGCATGTGCTTGAAATGCAGGAGGAAACCAGTGTACCCGGAGAACATGCAAACTCCACACTGAGCCGCCTGTCTTTTTTATTTATTCATTTACTTGTTTAGATTTAAATGGCATATTATTTTTGTTGTTATTCAGCAAGGTCTACTGTAATGCAATCAAATAGACATCTTTAGCATCTTTAGTTAGCAGATATATAGTACATACAGAATTCAATCTTAAATTCAATTCAGATAACCAACCTCATAAGATTTTGTGAAGGAGTGTGTAGAATTTACCATCCGGTTGTATCAGGCTCAGTACTTTTTCAGTGGTAGGGTGTGTACCTCAGCAGAAAGAGAGAAATAGTAGAGGAAGAAATGATTAGGCATGATCATTTTATAGAAGTAAATTAAGAACTGTAACAATGTGTTTGATTACAAATACCGGTGAGACTACCAAGAGTAGTGACTGAACTACAATGCAAAGCTTTATAGCTTTTTGAGGCCCAAGAACGAGTACGAGTCAGAGTGAAGAAGGAGTAAGTTATATAGCAAATGTGCATTGCACAATTCTCAAATTTATTAAGATATTGTCTCTCATCTGACTCTGTTTATACATACAGCTTTGAGGGACATTATCAAAGAGCGCTGCAGAATGTCGACTCTCAACTACAGAATCTAAAATAGATACAAATGCTGAGGGTCAAGTGAATTATCAAAGTGGATATTAATATCACCAACAGTATATATATATATATATGCGCACAGTTGCAGTGGTCTGTAAATAATAATTACAGGAATTGACCTCAGGCGATCAGACTCCTCATCAATCGGAGTCTGAACTGAACATACACACACACACATTCACTCCCTGTTTAAAAAAACGTTTACAACTTTTTTTACTACCTCATAAAGCACAATGCAACTTTTATAAAATTACAATGTTTCCCCCTTGTACTTACTTCTGTTTTGCACTGTTTGTCTTTATTGTTTGTACTGTCCTGTATTTATTGTTTGTACTGTTTGCACTAGTGCACTTTAATGTTGTGTGTAGTATCTTGGTCTGGAGGAACGTTGTTTCGGTTCACTGTGTACTGTAACACTGTATATGACTGAAATGACAATAAAACTACTTGAGACTTGAGGTTTAATTTGTCCTTCACATGTTGTGTTAATAAAAGAGTCTCAAACTACAAGAATGTATGTCCTAGCTTTTGCATCTTTAAAATTTCTTAATAAATTATACCCACCCTGCACCCTTCACAAGATAGGCAGGACTGATATATATCCTTGAGGAATTTAAGGACCACTGTAGGAAAATTCTTTCACTGCATTTAACCCATCCGAGTGCACACTAAGAACACCGAGAGCATTATGGGGCTTAGGGGTTGGTTGCGTTGGTTGCCATGACCTGCATAGTGGGGATTAAAACTGGTAATCTTTTGGTCCCCAACCCACTACGCCATCCATTTGGCCACTGCTAACCAATTGTACCTTGAGGAACAATAATGAACTTGAACAGTATCCTTTTTCTGACACTGTATCAAAAATAGGTGTCATGGTGGCACAGTGAATAGCGCCTCACAGCAAGAAAACCCCGGTTCAGTCATCAGCTGTGACGACTCAGGATAATTCAGCGTTGAGTCCCCAGATTTTCTTTGGGTGCTCCGGTTTCCTCCTTCATCACAAAGACGTGCATGTAAGGTTAATTGGTGTCACAAAAGTGGCCCTTATACTGTGAGTGGGTGGGCAGCAAACCCCATATAGATTTTTCAGAAGAAAATGAATGAATGGATGAATGAATGTTTCATAAAATAAATAAATAAATAAACGTACTAAAATGTGTGCAGGTTTTTTTCAATTTCAGAATGAATCGTCTTCACGAATAAAAGTGTAAAAAAAATATTCCTCAGTATCTATTCACAACCTAGTATTCTGCCTTTGACAGAGTGACACATTTATCATTTTTATGCAACAATACAACATAATCTTCTGTTGCTGATGAAAAGGCATCTATCACTGTAAAATGAATTTAAAAAGTATTTTTAACATTTGTGATTCTTTTTAAATAATTCACGTGGTAAGTGAAGGTGATAAGTATAATATGCTGATGCTATTTCAAACTAACTTTATCTGGTTCCAGGTTATCTGCAAATATAAAAAAATAACATTTCCCCATTTCCCTGTAATAAGTTACACAGAGAGTACTGGAAAAAAGAAGAAAAAACATGCCTCTTTACGCAAAACATCATGACATTCTGAAAGCTGCACACTTGCAGAGCTTCCGTTCTGGGCTTGATGCAGTGGTTAAAATGGCAGAAAATTTAGGACAAATTTTTTTACAGGTTTCAAATGTAAAAGAGTAAATATTTCTTCAATTAAATTTTTCTGTTTCATAAAATTATAGTGACTGTTAATGTGTGGGTGTTTCACGGAAGAAGAAATAATTAGTGATCATAAATGGCTTTTTTGAAGGGAAAACCGAGTCATGCTGATAGAATATTATCTTAATATTTATAGATTTTATATTCAAACGTACTATCTGTTCCAGTGCTACATGCCAGGATAAGCACATATTCATACATCTACATATATAAATAAATAGCAACTCACACTGTCATAGAAATTTTAGTTCACATTTTTTCTCACTGTTTATGTTGAAATTTAAATAAGGATAAATAGTCAATTATATAAAATTCATGATACATAAACTTCATGATATTTACTCCAGGCGATGCAGGGCATCAGGCAAATAGATTATTAAAGACATTTAGCACCTACACCATTGTCCATTTAAATGGTAAGCCTCGGGGAAATATCTCTGCTCCATCAGGGCCAGAACAGTGAGGCTGAGGAGTTTTTACCCACAGGTCATTCAGAAATTAAACACTTATTGCACATGGAGCATTCTGGTCAAAACACAGACACATAGGCACTTTATATTTACATCATACACCATTTCCACTGGATTCATGGTTTAAATTTATATTACAATCCTATATTTAATATTTTTTTATACTTTTTTATATTGTACTTGCTACAGATTTATATGTGACAAATAAAAATTGATTATATCCTGTGAAAAAAAAATTATAGAAATAAGATTGAATCAAAGAAATTTCTATGTGGAGTTTGCATGTTTTCCCCATGTTTGCACAGGTTTTCTCTGGGTGTGCCGGTTTACACCTGCATTCCAAAGACATGCAGGTTAGGTTAAATGGTGTCTCTAAAGAGGCCCTTAGTCTGTGTGACTGTGTGTGCCCTATGATGGAGCGGCGCCATGTTGTTCCTGCCTTTGCACCCTAAGTTGCTGGGTGGGCACTGGCTGGCATGTGACCCCCCTTTTTCTTCAGATTAAGCTGAAGAAAATAAATGAATCAATATACATATGATATAGAATGTTGAGTAAATGTTTAAAAAAATCATCCATTCATTCATACATTCATTCATTATCTGCCGCTAAATCCACAAGGGGTCGCAGGCCAGCCACTCTGGTCGCAATGACAGGAACAACCCTAGACAAGAAGCCACTCAACCATAGGAGGAAACTGGAGCACCTGGATAAAAACCCACGCAAACATGGAGAACAATGTGCAAACTAATTTATTCATTTTTTCCCTTATTCATTTCCTTATTCTACATGAGGTCATGGGCCAGCCAGTGCCCACCTGGAAACTCTGGGCACAAGGGCAGGAACAAACCTAGACAGGGTGCTAATCAATCGAAGGACACACACACACATTTACACACTAAGGGCCAATTTAGAGATGCCAATCAACCTAAGGGCATGTCTTTGGAATGTAGGAGGAAACTGGAGCACATTTCCAGAGTCTTACCACCCGGGATCGTACCCGGTTCTTTCTTGCTGTGAGGCAACAGCACTACCCACTGCACTACGGTGCTGCCAAAATTTACATTATGAAATTTAAAATGATTTATATTCACAATCAGTCATACTCACAGTAACATGTCAAAGTATTTTCTACCCTTTTCAGTTTCTTATGTTTTTACTGATTTGCCATATGTAAATATTTCCCATGATCAGTTTGTATTTAAGAAAAAAACAATATAAGTTAAAAAAACGTGCTGCTTTGCCATTCTATTTATTTAAAAAAATAGAGCCCAGATTACAAGACGTTGAGACAGTATGAAAAATTTGAATAAAATTGCTACAGTGCTTTTTATTTACTTTAACATTAAAAAATATTTTATCTTTAATTTAATTTGTAAGAACATGGTATTTGTGTGAAATCAAGATCCATTCAACTCAGAAACAATTTTTATGCACAGGCATGCAGACTGAATATACTTCCATCAAAAAGGCAAACATCTGGACTCTTGATATTTGTACATGACACTTTACACCTCATTTCACATTTCAGAGAATAACTTTTGCACAAACAAGGCTCTTGAGCTATCTCGTGTAAATACAAATATTGTTATTTTTTGTTTTTCATGTCATTTCTTTCCTTTGTTCATATGATATTCTGATTATTTAGAATAATTATATAAAAAAAAAAACAATATGTGTGTAGCTTTGGCAAAACACATAAAGAGACTGACTAATGATTTGTGAACGTCATGTAATATGACTTCATATGCTTTGCGATGGCTGGCTGCACAGATGTGCTCAGTGGTGTAGGGATAACTGGCCAAGCATCCCAGTCTCTTTTCAGACGTTGAACTCCCCGCAAGTCAAATCCCTGTTACTAATGCTCCTGGCTTTGAATCAAATGTGATTAACCAATAATAAATTGTGTGTCTAGGAACGAAAAATCTGAATCTGAATAAATGCTAACATGACCACAAGGTGCATAATGCAAACAAATAATTTTTTTACTAAGCACTGCCTAGCCTGCGATCCCATGTGAATTATGTGGAAAAGAATGAATGAATTAATGAAAAATCCATAAATATGAATAAATAAGTCTTTCATCACTACGCAACTTGATAATGGACCTATTAACAATGAATGCACAATACAGGTAATACAAACCCGATTCCAAAAAAGGTGGAACAAAGAACAAATTGTAAATAAAAATGGAATGCAATGATGTGGAAGTTTCAACATTCCATACTTAATTCAGAATAGAACATAGATAACATGAAATGTTTAAACTAAGAAAATGTATAATTTAAATAAAAGAATTAGATTATTTAAATTTTGTTAAAACAACACATCTCAAAAAAGTTGGCACAAAGCCATGTTTACCACTGTGAGACATCCCTATTTCTCTTTACAGCAGTCTGTAAAAGTTGCTCAAGTAGATGGATAGGAATGTTAACCTATTCTTGTCTAATTTAGGATTCTAGTTGCTCAACTGTCTTAGATATTTTTGTCGTATCTTCCCTTTAATGATGTGACTGCAGGCTGGACACTACAGTACCTGGACCCTTTTTCTACGCAGCCATGATGCTGTAATTGATGCAGTATGTGGTTTGGCATTGTCATGTCATGAGACGTCATCTGGATGGGAGCATATGTTGCTCTAGAACCTCGATATACTTTTCAGCATTGATAGTCTCCTTATAGATGTGTAAGCTGCCCATGCCACACGCACTAATGCAACCCCATACCATCAGAGATGCAGGCCGGTGAACTTCTGAGCTGATAACAACTTGGGTCAACACCACTATAGCAGAGTCCATTTTAAATGAACCTTGGCCCAGAGAAGACATCTGCGTTTCTGGATTTTGTTTAGATATGGTTTATTCTTTGAAATATAAAGTTTTAGCTGGCAATGGCAGATGTATTGTGAATACAGAATTGTATTCACAAATAATGTTCTCTGGAAATATTCCTGAGCCCATTTTGTTATTTTCAATACAGAAGCATTAGAATACTGTGGTCTAAGGGCCTGAAGATCTCAGGCACCTAGTTTGGTTTTGACCCTTGACCCTTAAGCACAGAGATTCTTCCAGATTCTCTATAACTTCTTTCTGATATGGCTCCACTTTTTGTCGGTGCAGAATTAGTGCAATCGTTGATCCTTTAACCATCTTTACCTTTGAGAGCCAAGATTATTAAATTTGCATTATTGCATTTTGTTTTTATTTATAGTTTGTACTTTGTTACAGTTTTTATGGAATAGGGTTTGTATATAAAAACTACAGTAGTTATGTCACCTCCTGTGTCTGTGGTATGCTAACGCTGCTTCGAACTTGACAGAGTATCCAATTCTGCACTATAATACTACATCCTAAGCCTAAAAGGGTGATGGTTGCGTCAGGAAGGGCATCCGGCATAAAAACATGTCCAGATCGTAATGCGAGTTACTCACTGTGGCGTCCCCTAGTGGCAAGGAAAAGCCGAAAGATGAAAAAATGGCATGTACAATAAATGAAACACCGACCCTTAGTGACGACAGAAGGCGCTAAAATGTAAGACTAGCTCTAGTTTTTCTAAGCGTAGAAGAAGATGAACACGGTCTTGTTTATGCTACACGTTGGGTGATTTTTTTGTTCTTTGTTATTATTAACGTCTGCCCTTCATTCGCGCCTAACTAAACTGTACACTTGCCATGTGTGATACGGAAGCCGGTTTGTTTAACTAGCATTAGCTCTCCGGAATTACATGGAGGAACCGTGGGATTTTGAGTTCCTCGCCCGCGTCGTTGACAGTTTAGTATCTTTCCTGGCCGAGTTTGTGGACGACTGGCTGACCAACGACATGAGAGTCGCCGTGTTCAAAATACTTTTCAGCTGGCTCGTGCTCAGTTTAATCGCCATACACTTCGCGTGGAAAGTCTACGGTAACACGGTGAACGACATGTACTACAGACAAGGTGAGACGCCGACTATGATCACACGTCTTGCTGATTAATTAAAGATGTTAAGATAATCACCGTTATATAACTGCATGTTGGTTAGCAGAGAGTGCTAGAGTGAGTATTTCAGAAACTGCTGATCTACTGGGATTTTCACCGACAGCCGTCTCTAGTACAGAGAATAGTCGGAAAATGAGGAAATGTCCAGTAAGGGGCAGTTGCGTGACCGAAAATGCCATGCTTATGTGAGAGGTCAGAGGAGAATGAGCAGACTGGTTCAAGATTATAGAAAGGCAACAGTAACTCAACCGCTATTTACAACCAAGGAATATAGAATACCATCTCTGTTAAAAGTAAGATACGAATAATTAAATCAGTCCTGAAGATAAAAGGGGTCCAATGTTTTAACCTAATAAAGTGACTGGTAAATGTATGTCATGTTATAGTTCCTTATCCATACGATGGTTAGTTGCAGATGTATATCCTATTCATCCATGAGATCTTAAACAATTTTCAAATGCGCTTGTTCTTAAAAGAGGGATAGGAATATGTCTGTCTTCTCTTATAAACATATATTTGCAGCCAAATACATCATACTGACATGCATGCAATCTTCGGCATTGAACGATTTCTAACGTCACAGCTCATTAATATTATAAGCAGCTCGTAAAACACACACTTTAGACTATCTATGCCAGGTGGCAGGTTATTTGTCAACTTTCTGATTACATAATGTATGTCATGTCAGACTGTGGGCATTATTGGCATTGCTTAATGTCATTTTTAAACCAGAGAACCCTGAGGAAACCCACACTGACTTTGTGAGAACATGCACACTTCACACAGTAAAGCCCCAGGACATTCAACTTAGGAATTGAATCCGGGACCTTCTTGCTGCATTACACTACCATGCTTCCCTATTAATATGGTACATATTTATCTACCTTAAAATAAATAAATGTTTTATTGCAGAAACATAATTTCACTCTGAAAAAAAATTAAAAAGGGAAAAATACTGTATAAGAAATTATTATTTCCCATAAAATGATCTGTTCCACAATTACTTGCACCCTTAACAATTTCTTGGAAATAAATGTATTCAACCATTTGTCAATTCTACTGTATTTCATAAAGCGGATCAAAGTATCTAGTAACCTTTTAATTATTAATTGATCACTTCTTATTTCTTTGGGGTATAAATATGGCATTACACAGAGGCCTATTTCACTCTAAAACATGGAAAAGACAAAAGAACACCCTATTTAAATAAGGCAGATGTGTGTCATGAATCAGGCAATGGCTATGAGAAAATAGCCACTCACCTGCAGATGCCCTTATCTACATTTAGAGCATCATTAAAAATTCAAAACACCTGGAAGTGTGACAAAGAAGCCTGGAAGAGGACACAAGTGTATCTCGCCACCAGCACAGTTAAAAGGATGGTAAGAGAAGTAAAAAGTTCTCCAAAGCTCACTGTAAGATAATTGAATCAAATGGAAGCATCTTGGCGTTACGAGGTCTCCCAAACAGTCAGGCGCTATCTACATACCAACAAGCTGTTTGGAAGCCATTCCCGAAGAAAGCCTTTCTATTAAGAGTAAAAGGGTGGAGTTTACCAAAAGGTACTGGGATTTTAACACGGATTGTGTGCTTTGGTCAGATGAGACCAAGATAGAGCTTTTTAACAACAAACACTATTAAGTGGGTCAGGCGTAACACGAAGGATGAGTATGCAGAAAAAACCTCATGCCTACTGTTTAAGTATAGGGGATAATCAGTGATGTTGTGGGCCTGTTTCTCCGCCAAAGTACCTGGGAATTCTAAGGAAAGCATGGGATCAAAAACTCTTTGAAATATCAGGACATTTTAAAGTAGAATCTGGTGGCCTCTGCCTAAAAGCTGGAGTTGGGTTGTCACTGGGTTTTTTAGCAAGATAATGACTCTAAACATGTGGCCAAATCTACTCAAAAATCAAGTTCCCCAGACCTCAATCCAATAGAAAACCTGTGGGGGTGAGCTGAAGATTAGAGTGCATAGAAGGCCCAGGACTCTGGACGATTTAGAGAGGTTGTGCAAAGAGGAATGGTCAAAAATCCCTCTTTCTGTATTCTGCCATCGTGTGAAGAATTAAAGCTTAGATTTAAAACTCTAAAGCTTAGAGTCAGTCATAAAATATAAATAAAATATACATCACAAATGCAGCTGTCTGAGTTTAAATGTATTTGCACTTTGCCCCAAATCATTCTTATAATGCCATTATGTCAGAGACTCATGATATATTTCATTACTTAACCTTAAAAATGTTATTGTTCAAATATTCATTGATAATAGGTTGTAGCCTCCCAGCTCATTTCTTAAAAGTAACTGACCATAGTCATTATAGACACGATGCATATTTTTGGAGATGCTTAATCGTCCGGTACTAAGCGTCTAGAAGGGCATCTGGCATAAAACTTTCCAGATCATAATGCAATCGTAATGCAGTGACTCGTTGTGGCGACCCATAAAAAAAAAAATGCCGTATAATAGATTCCTGCCTTGCGCTCAGAGCACTGGCACTATGCAGATTAAGCAGAAGGAGTGAATAAAAAAACAAAAACATCACATACAGCCCCAAAGTATTTACAACCTTTGCTCAATAATTTGTTGAAGCACATTTGGCAGAAATTGTAGCCTCAAGTTTTCTTTTTAGTATAATGCTGCAAGCTTGGACACACCTATTTCTGGGCAGTTTCTCCCATTTCTCTTTGCAGAACCTCTCAAGCTCCATCAGGTTTAATAGGGAGCGTCGCGACACAGCAAATTTCAGATCACTCCAGTGATTTTTAATCTGGTTCAAGTCTGATGTCCAGAGCACTCAGGTTTTCTTAAATGATGTCTCTATACATTTCTGCATTCATCTTTTCCTAGTCTCCCAGTTCCTGCTGCTGAAAAACAACCACACAGCATGATACTGCCACCACTTTGCTTGGTTTTCTCCAGACATGATGCTTGACATTCAGGACAAAGAGTTCAATATTTGTTTCATCATACCAGATAATTAAAATTTTCATGGTCTGAGAGTCCTTTAGGTTCCTTTGGAAAACACTGTACCATTCCTCATATCTGCGCCTCGATACAATCCTGTCTTGAAGGTCAGTAGACAATTCTTGGACTTCATGGCTTGGTTTGTGCACAGACATTTACTGTCAACTTTGGGACTTTATCTAGACAGGTGTGTGCCTTTCCTGATCATGTCAAATCAGCTGAATTCACCACAAGTGGAAACATGATGCATCTAAGCTCAATTTTGAGTGTCATGGCAAAGGCTGTGAATATCTATGCACGTGAATTTTTTTATTTTTATTTTTTATTTAAAATTTTTTAAATAAATGTCCAAACATTCCAAACAAGCTGTTTTCACTTCTCATTATGAGGTAAAATGTTTTCAGAATTTTTAATTAAAAAAATTAATGTAATCCATTTTGGAATAAGGCAACGTGTATAGCATGAAATACAGGGGTTAGACAATGAAACTGAAACACCTGTCATTTTAGTGTGGGAGGTTTCATGGCTAAATTGGACA
>JAOUQV010341527.1:0-10636 GCA_028565295.1 Aspidoras spilotus
CAAAACTGTGCTCTTACCCTGATAATTGAACCTTCACACTCTGCTCTTACTGGTGCAATGTGCAGTTAATGAAGATTAGCTACCAGGCTTGCCCAATTTAGCCATGAAACCTCCCACAGTAAAATGACAGGTGTTTCAGTTTCATTGTCTAACCCCTGTAGGTGCGATTGTTGGATACGAAAAAGCTTTGTTATGGTTGACGGCACATTTGTGTTCCACGGGATAGGGCTAGGGTTAGATGATTGAGCCTCCCAATGTCTCACAGCTGTTTTTGCTCCCGTGCCAGAACTTTTGACCATAAGAAAGGCTTCACGACAGAGGACATCACATTCGGCGGGTTCTCTGTAACAATTCTTTTCTAATTGACTTTGACAGAGACATAAATGATAAATATTTATAATAACAATTAATAACATTCTGAAGACAATTAAAATGTGTTATGTGTTCATTATTCAGTAATCGTTGGCAAATTGTACAATTAGTCACTCCAATGATTATAACATCACATTCTCGCATGTATAATTTCCTCAATAAGTGTCACATGAAAACTAAAGTGAGAATGCATGCTCTTATACTATACAAACAAATACATTATACATTTTTTATAGCTATGTATTGGGTCCTAAGCTATAGATTCATATTGTACCTCATCCATCACTACAAGTTCGATAAGAACAGTACGCTCTTTGGTAATATATGGGTCTGTAGGCGATTGTTCACCCGATGCCATGTGGTTAAATTTTCTGATCGTAATTCTATAAAGCCTGTCTACTGGCTATCCCATGTCTGGCAGATCTATTAGCCACTTTATAAGCTCAGTGATCTTGGCTGACCTTCTTGTGTGTGTTGGTTTATTTAGTGAAAAGTCTGCCAGGCTGGCTACCTGCCCAGTAAAACCTGATAATGAACGAGTCACATTAGTGCTGTTTTGAGTCATGTTTTCTTGTTTTTTTTTTTTTTTTTTTTCCAGCACCAGACAGTACCACAGATGTTATATCGAAGACAATTGAGATCTGTTTACAAAAAGAAGGCAATAGTTTTGGCTTTGTAATACGGGGTAGGTACATACACTTATATGAGGTTAAGTCAAAAATGATACACACTCGATTCTTTACTCTGAGCCTGAAAGTAAATAGAATGGAAACATCATCAGTTAAAAAGCTAGACATCAGATGGAAAATTGCTTTGTCGATTGCTCGGATTCTCAACAAGGGACAGAATTGGAACAATTTCAGGAACAAACCGTTCAACAATTAACAGTAATCATTACAACGAGATGCTCGCTAAAAAGCTGAAGCCCAAGATTTTGAGAACTGATTTCCAAGGGTGTTGTGTTGTTAAATGAATGCCTTCGCACCACTGCCCTACTATCCACACCGTCCAAAATCCTTGGTTGTGTTCCAAGGTCAAGGATCCACATCTGATGAAGCAGATAAGTTCTACAGACAGAGTGGCTATAATTTTTGACTTTCTCTGGTATAAAAAGTGTCAAATAAATAACATTTACACAACAAATCTATTTTTGTTGCATGCTCTACCGTATCGTATGTGTGTTTGAGATAAATGGAATAATTGGCAAGTGTTTCAATAGATTCATATATTTTGTGTTCTATAAAGGAGGCTGTCATGAAGACTGGCACAAGAATCGCCCATTAGTAATTACGTACATTCGACCAGGGGGCCCTGCTGACAGGTGAAAGTATGCTTGTATCTTTTCCACTATGTTAACCTTGCTGCTGGCTGAGTTCTTCTACATTAAGAACTTTTACCATAGCATTGCTTTCTAATACAGTCCCCTGCAATAGTCTTAGACACCCTGTCCTAATACCACACGAACAATTATGATAAGACACATCCATTAAACATCCACAGTGCTGGTGGAAAATGTAAGTGAATCCTTATGCTAATGAATTCAACAGAAGCTAATTAGAGTCAGGAATTAGCAAAGATGGACTCCAATTAATGAAGCGAGGTTTAGAGCTCGAACTTTTTTAGTTTGCTATTGACAAGAAGCATCATCTAATTTGACCATGCTTGCAAAAAAACAAGATGTCTGAAAACCTAAGATAAAGAATTTCTTATTTGCATAAATCTAAACAGGGTTACGTTCCTTTATTCATTCATTCATTTTCTATACCCGCTTAATCCTGGTTTGAGGGTCACAGGGAAGCCGGTGCCAACCCGGAACAACCGTAGACAGTGCGCAGATATTTTTGGAAATACTTTTGGAAATAAACTTCCAATTTCTTCACAGATTCAGTTTTCCTCCTTTTAAGATCAAATGCTTTTGTCAGGATCTTGAGAACTCTGGCAACCTAGGGGGATTTAGGAGGAATGGCAACCAGCGGCTTTCAGTGACTGTTTACGAAAGCAGGTATTACGACGCAGTCACGTGAGCTAATGAGTGCCGGCTGTAGGAGATTCGCGCACTGATTAGTTTGCTATTATAGTTGATTTGTTTGCTCAGTTCTTTGTGCGGTATTAGACCAGATTTTTTTAAAATAGAGAGAGACGTTACAAAAGAAGCTATGACCTTTGCCTAAAGTCAGTTTGTTCTGTTAGATGCTTAGTCTGTTTGTCTGTTCCAGGCTACTTTAAGCCGTGTTTGTTTGTTTGTTTATGTCTTTGTTTGTTTCTATTTAGTAAGCTTCACTATTCACTAAGAACCTTTCCGCACTTACTTCCGCCTCATCCTGTCCGTTCCTGTCTGGAATCCCAGCATTTTATTATGAAGCACAATATTACAATACACTCCATTCCTCCTTTCTCAACTTCCACCATTTTGTACTCTTCTCTACATTTGCCCTCTTCCACTTCCTAACCACCAGAGTCATCCTGCAAACCACTATCCGATGTTGCCTAACTACACTCTCGCCTGCTACTCCTTTACTTTCTACATAGGATGTAGTCTACCTGCTTGCCACCAGTACTGGTGGTGGTCGTTGTTAACCCGGGCTGCAACAGATCGCATCATTTTCATCATGGCAAATGTTATACGCCGGGTGCCCTTCCAGACTTAAACCTCACCATTACCCCAGGCTTGGGACCCGCACTATAAATTCACTGCCTTATGCTCTCTAATGGCTTGTTTCTGATGGCAATTAAATAAAAGAATGAATTTTTTTATTTTTATTTTTATACTATCCCCTCCTTTTATGACTTGGGGTTATATTTGTGGAATTTCTTTTATGCAGGGAGGGGACACTAAAGGCGGGTGATCGGCTCCTCAGTGTGGATGGTGTGCCATTACACAATTCTGGCCATAGTGAAGCCCTTACAGTGTTGGCACAATGTAACCAAGAAGCCATCTTCCAAACTGAATATGATGTGACTATTATGGGTGAGTGGCACTTCATCTTTTTCTCCCTTAGATTAACCCATAAGTCATACAGATCACAGAGTATTTAAAAAAGACAATTATTTTGTAATTTTATACAATGAATGTAATTATAATCCTTGTACAAATAAAAAATTAGATTCTTTTTAATACTCTAATCTGACAGTGGCATGTTTTTATTATGTCTAATGCACTGTTCTATCTGTAAATGCTTATTATTTTTAGATTCTGTAACAAATGCATCTGGTCCATTGCTGGTGGAAATACCAAAGTCTCCTGGAGCGAGCTTGGGTATCGCGTTAACCTCTACCATGTACAGGAGCAGACAAGTTATCATTATTGACAACATCAGAGCTGCCAGCGTGGTAGACAGGTAATGAATGAGCTTTATGTAACTGCTACTTTCTCAGTAATTCTCATACTCATATTGATGTGTAAAGTGTGACGATGTGATGTAAGGTTCAAGTAAAGAAAAGAAAAATAGATGAGGGTCAATACCAGGGAACATGACCTGACCAAATTGGAGACCTGCTTTCTGGTGTTCCTTGGCACATAGATACAGACATTCAACTCATTTTGAATTTGGAGTTCAGGCCCTGCTTTTACAAGGAACCTAAAGTCTCAGGCACTTTCGGCTGCCAGGGTCCTACGTATGGTACTGTAATCGGCTACTGAGTGTGCACCTTGAGATAGCCTTGTTAATCCGGTGGCTACCTCTTAGCTCCCAAAGGATTGTGAAAAGTATGCTGCATGGCTACAGCAAAATCTTTTGCCTGATTACATACGAGCGATTTTTGCTCCCATAGCTCTGTTGCCCATGTTAGTGCCCTCCCAGATAGGCACAAGATCATATTTAACACCTTGGAACGCTCTGTATTGGAACTGAACACTGGAGAAAGAAGCCCCTACATTTCTTTGCCTCACAAAGTGGATCCATTATTATAAGGTCGAACTGTTCTGTTATGGGATCGGGGTATGGATACAATGGCATAGTCTGGAAAATTCTTAGCATTGAGAACTCTAATATTGAGTGTTTTTATTTATGAGAATCATCTAAGACAGGGCTTGAACCTCGGATGTTCGGAAGAGTGGTCGAGTGCGAGTACATATCGAGAGGCGCATGTCAATAAGTCAGCCCTAGGAATAAACGGGGACCCGCTTAATGATATGAGTGACAAGGGGGCTCATGAAAAAGCTGTTTAATAACAAAACAGTATCACATTTATAAAACATGTTTGAAATACAAAAGAAATAGAACAAAAGGGAAAGCAGAAAATACGAAGTGGGGCAAATCAGTCTGTGACTGGGTTCCAGATGGCAATCTGCCACTCGAAGAAGAGATAAAGGAGAAGCGAAAGCAACTCCACTAAATAATGAAAAGTAAGTACTGAAAGTAAGTACTGAAAGTAAGAAGTGGGAAGAAGGAAATGTAGGAGGGAAAATTATCTCGCAATCACAGAGAGATCTTTAAGCACAGATTGCGATATGTTAACAAAAATTCCGGAAGCCGGCTAAAGACAGGAGGCAGAGAGGTAGGAAAGAGGAGCGAATTGCACCAAACCCTGAACGCTGTCCATGTCAAATTACTTCTGGCAAGCCCCTGCCTCTGCCCCACAATGTGGTTTGGAGTACGAACCTTTCCTAAAATTATACCACAGACAAATACCAGTGCGATGTTGAGTGATTCCACTTTGGACAGAGGCTTATGGGAAATGTGGTTTCTAGCTCCGCCTTCTCCTGGCTGTGTATTGGCTAATGAGCATCATCTATGGTCATCTGGTGCATTTTTCTTAAACCTGTGCAGTTTTATAGTTAGCTCATACACTTTACTAAGCATTTTGGAGAATCTGTCACAGATATTCTGGACATAAAACACTTTATATAACCTCATATAACAATGTATGTCATATAACAATGTACAGTATGTCAACTATACACACGCAATGTGTGAATTTTACAGATCAGGAGCTTTACATGTAGGTGATCACATCCTCACAATAGATGGCACAAGTACAGAGCACCGCACCGTGCTGGAGTCCACTCAGCTATTAGACAGCACTTCAGATGTGGCCAGGCTGGAGGTCCTTCCTGCTCATCACATGCGCTTGACCAGCAAAGCTCAGGACACTGGTATGTTCAGGTTGGAAATTTAATGCCAAATATTGGCTCATTTGAAATTTTGTGACAGCAACACATCTCAAAAAAGTTGGGATGGGGCAATAAGAGGCTGGAAAAATTAAAACCAAGAAAATTGCAACCCTTTAGGTCAATTGGCAATAGATCATTAAAATGACTGGGTATAAAAGAGCATTTTGCAATAGCAGCGGCTCTTAGAAGTAAAGATGAGAAGAGGATCACCAATCCCCTTAATTCTGTGCTGACAAATAGTGGAGAGATATCAGAAAGGAGTTCTACAGTGTAAAATTACAAAGAGTTTGAACATATCATCATCTACAGTGTATAAGATCATCAAAAGATTCAGAGAATCTGGAAGAATCTCTGTGCGTAAGTGTCAACGCCTGAAAAACCTTACTGGGTACCAGTGATCTTCGGGCCTTTAGGCGCACTGTATCACATACAGGCATGCTTCTGTATTAGAAACCACAAAATGGGCTTAGGAATTTTTCCAAAGAACATTATCTGTGAACACATTTCACCGTGCCACCCGCTGTTGCCAGCTAAAATTCTATAGTTCAAAGAAGAAGCCATATCTAAACAAGATCTAGAAGCGCAGATGTCTTCTCTGGGCAATGCTCATTTGAAATGAACTGTAGCAAAGAGAAAAACTGTTCTGTGGTCAGACGAAACAAAATTTGAAGTTTTTTATGTAAATCAGGGACGCCGTGTAATTCGGACTAAGGAGGAGAAGGACGACGCAAGTCGTTATCAGCGCTTAGTTCAGAAGCCTGCATCTCTGATGGTGTGGTGTTGAATTAGTGCATGTGGCATGAGCAGCTTACACATCTAGAAGGACACCATTAATGCTGAAAGGTATATGCAGGTTCTAGAGCAATATATGCTCCCATCCCTTCCGAACTCTTTCAGGGACAACCTTGCATTTCCCAACATGACAATGTCAAACCACATACTGCATCAATTACAGCATCATAGCTGCGTAGAAAAAGGGTCAGGGTACTGAACATGCTAGCCTGCAGTCCAGATATAATACATTGGAGCATCATAAAATGGAAAATATGACAAGAGAGACCTATGACAGTTGAGCAACTAGAATCGTACATTAGACAAGAATGGGTTAACATTCTTATTTCTCAACTTTAGCAACTTGTCTCCAGATGTTTACAGACTTTTGTCCACAACATAATATACAATATATATACACACATTTTGTGAAGTGGTGAGCTGCCTCCACAGTGCCCGTGGAAAAACCGAGGGTTAGGTGCCACTTCAGCCGTATCTTTGGCGTATACAACTGCCACCCTATATAATGCACCTACCTAATATATTTAGATGCTGAGTCCACATAAGTTCAAGAAGTAAAATATTTCTGATCAGTATTAAGTTTCCAATTCAGCTGAATATTTTAAGACCGTATTGGTTGTCATTGGATTACAGTACTAGAAATAGTTAATAGGAGTGATTAATATAAAAATATTAATTTTATACAATGAGAGCAAATAAATGCTGAATTTGAACAAAAATTGAACTCTTAGTTTAAGGTAGTTAAGGTTCACCTAGTAAGACTATATCAAGTTTCATGTCAATGTGTTGTGAATCTCTGTGCGTAAATGTGCTCATTAAAATCATCTGTGTGTCAATGTGCTCATTAAAACCTATTGGCCAGTAGCGGGCATGTTGTTTTTTTTTTTTTTCCAGAATCCTTTGTTCCACAGCTGCAGCATGTTGTCTAGATGCAGCATGTCCAGTTTAATCCCATTTCACTTGCTGAAAAACAGTGATTTTGGTTTAATACATATAGGGGGTAGGTATGTGGTTAGTGTCCCTCTTTCAATTTCAGGTACCGCAAAATCGTGATATGGATGAAGGCAAGGAACCTAAATCCTGGTTGCTCTCCAGGTGCTGGAGAGGCTCCGGACACGTGTGCTTACTTAAGTAATGTGTGTGTGTGTATGAATATGTGTGTGTGTTTCAATGCACGGATGGGTTAACTGTGGACCAATTCAACTGTGTGCAAGCATAGTGGCAAATAGCAAAAAAAGAAGCAAGTGTGCGAGTAAAAGTCACCAGAGGAACTGCAGCAGATTTTCCAAACCACTCAGTTTAAATAGTAAGATCAATTACAAGCCTGAAATTATGGTGTAAAACATAATAAATATATTTGGGCAGTTGTAGGCTTGTGGTTAAGAAACCAGCCTTGCGACCGGAAGGTCCCAGGTTTGATTCCAAGTAGCAACAAGTCATGGCTGAAGTGGCCTTGGGCAAGGCACCTAACCCCCAGTTGCTCCCTGGGCGCTGTGATGGCTGCTCACTGCGCCGGGCACGTGTGCTCACTTCACCAGTGTGTGTGTATGTGTGTTTCACTGCACGGATGGGTTAAATGCAGAGGACCAATTCCGCTTTCACTTTCACTTTGTACATAAAGGAAATAGCATTAAATACATGAAACAGTGATCAACTAATAAGAACTAAATATTTATTTGTACCCCACAGTTCCTAAACAGATTTTGTACACAATTCTTATTGAACCTGTGAAACCAAGCAGAATCAGAGAAAAGTGGACATGAATCCAGCACATGAATCCAGTCATGCCTTGCTTAATAACAAAAGATTGGACATCACCACAGCCTGGCATACTCTAACAGACTAATTATAGATCACTATATGTTTTTTTTTTAAATATTAAAATATTTTTGTTAACCAAAGCTAAACTTTGCTAAATGTAGTGTAAAAGTATTCGCTCACCTGCTCACATGGCTGGTGTCACAGCCATGTTGGAAGAGGAAGGGGCCGGCTCCAAAGAATGGAATTCTCCAAAATGTCTTGGTATGCTGTGTCCATGGAAGTGATTGGAACACCTGATTTTGATAATTTGGATGGGTGAGCAAATACTTTAGGGAATATAGTGTATATATATATATTTATATATATATATATATATATATATTGGTAGACGTTTGTCTTTGGTGTATCCTTGATGATAGTTGGTCAATTTGAGTATATGATTTGTGTATAATAGGACGCCATACTATTTTTTTCCACTATGCATTTTAAATTCTTGTTTCACTGGCACATACAGACCTGATCTATATGAGGACATTGAGAGATGAAACCCACACACATTTACATAGCTATCCCAATCTGTCATCTCTTTTAGTTAGCCCCGGAGCTTTGACACGGAAGCCAGATTTAATTATAAAGACACACACACACACACACTAACACACACGGTGACTCTTACAGAATAAGACTGCATTTAAAACAATATAATGTAAGTGTCCTATTTCCGTGTGGCTACATCCGATGAACCAATGTTACACATGGCATGTCAGAGCGATTTAACAGAATTTGTTGCTAATCTTTGTAGTAAAGATTTATACATGGCTTCACTTAACCTTGATCCAAAAACTGGCATGATACATGAGTTTGTGCCCTCTCAAAATAGCTGCACTAACATGCCGAATTATTGGTATATCAGGTATATCAGGTATTGGGTTAGTATCTGTATGAATTAGCTGCTCCTTATGTCCATGTAGATTTTTGCAATTCTTTTTGTTTACTCCTAAAAACATGCCCGTGAATCAGAGGCTATCCAAACTTTCTTTGATGGACCCAGGGCCTGGCACATGTTTTCCTCACCCTTCCAGGATAAGGACAATTTGGTGTCTACAATTCACCTAGTATGCATGTTTTTGGACTGTGGGTGAATGCTGGAGAACTTGAACCTCGAACACTGTGGAAACATTCACACAGAAATTTCCCAAGTTGCCCCAACCAGGGATCAAACCTGGGTCCTTTCTGTCAGGCGACAGCACTATAAACTGTAATAATATGAAATGCAGTGCTAATCCTGAAGTATGTTCAATTGGAAGAGGTGCATCTTCATCTGTGTCTGTCAATTTAAGGCGCACTTGAAGCAATAAGAGCTCCAGATTTATAAAAGAAAAATTTGAAGGATACGAAAGAAACAGATTAACATTGCTGAACTTATTAAGGTGTATACAGCGCGGGCTGCAGCATTCTGAATAAATCAGAGTGGCACTATGGATGCTTCCTTATCTTGTCTCAGAGTAGAATAAAAATCATGATTGTAGAATGCCTTTTCTCTTATGCAGTGCATTCTTTTATGCATTACATAACAGTAAAAGCTGTTGAGATTACAGTACCTTAACCCGAGGTTCAGTCATTTTTGCAGACATGTAAGCGTTAATGCATGTGGGTGCTTATTCCAGAGTGTGATTCATGCTGCTGATTCTTCACAGTGACGTTATCTGTGTCAGATTCCCGCGAGCATAAAATGCCTACCCTAGTCCAGAAAAGGAAAACTCGTGTGCATTGGACACCAGTAAGACTTTAATTAAGAACTGAAGTCTAGGAGTGACAGCAGAGATAAGGTTGAAAAAGGAGGTTTTGGCCTCATGTGACGTTAATCACATTCTCATTTCTATATCTCACGATGAAAAATATGGAAATGTCCCATCACACCAGGGCACTAACTTTTATTGGCTTTAAAAGTTATATGTAACTCCTAGAAAAAAGTTCAGATTCCACGGTTAGCTTGAGTTTGTTATCTGCAGCATAGTCGGAGCATTTCACATGCACTTTAAAGCCAATATGGTAATCTCCTTACTGGATTAAAGCTCCAAAGAGACATGTAGGCATGACTACAGCCTCATCAAAACCAAGCTCCCACAGGATCTGAGCATAAGCTGTCTGGAATTTTATGACTGGATATTCCGGTTCGGAGTGACAAGATTCCTAACGTAATGACGTAATGTGCAGACATCAGCTAAAAGATTTTTTTAAAGCTTCTTATAAGAGGCTACACGTGACGGTGAATGCCTGGCATATTGTTTAGTATGCATGTTAAGTTCCACGCTGTTAAAGTCAATAGGATGATTCCTGAATCTGATTGGTTGGAAAGTACTGATTCATGTTCTATAACAGTAATCAATGCTTTATTAGTTGTGGCTGTAATTTTTTTGTCATTTCGTTGTCATTGTCTCTTCTTAAATCGGCCACTGTGATCTCAACAACCTCAATGAGGTTTAACGGATCAGTCGTAGGCTTGTGGTTAAGGAAGCAGACTTGCGACCGGAAGGTCCCTGGTTTGATTCCAAGTACCGACAAGTCATGGCTGAAGTGCTCTTGGGCAAGGCACCT
>JAOUQV010341583.1:0-10631 GCA_028565295.1 Aspidoras spilotus
GAATTGGTCCTCTGCATTTAACCCATCCATGCAGTAAAACACACAAATACACACACACACAGGTGAAGTGAGCACACGTGCCCAAAGCAGTGAGCAGCCAGCACAGAGCCCGGGGAGAAACTGGGGGTTAGGTGCCGTGCCCAAGAGCACTTCAGCCATGGCTTGTTGGTACTTGGAATCAAACCAGGGTCCTTTCGGTCGCAAGGCTGGTTCCTTGACCACAAGCCTACGACTGCCCCATATAGACCTGCGAGAACAGATTCAATCGAGGCACCGATATTGGGAAGGGTACAGAAAGGTTTCTAAAGCATTGAAGGTCCCAATGAGCACAGTGGCCTCTATCATCCCTAAATGAAAGACGTTTGGAACCACCAGGGCTCTTCCTAGAGCTGACTGTCTGGCCAATCTGAGTGATTGTGGTCAAGGATCATTGATGTGACCAAGATTCAGCATTTTCCTGCCAGAGTCTAGAAAACCTGATTGACCATCTCTGGAGAGATCTGAAAATGGCTGAAAATATAGCTTGAGAGATTCTGCAAACAAGAATGAGAGAAACTTCCCAAAAATAGATGTACCTAGGTTGTAGTATCCTACATAAAAAGACTTGAGGCTGCAATTGCTGCCAAATGTGCTTTAAAAAAAGTATGTAGCAAAGACTGTTAATAAACACGCCCATAGACATGTGGTTTTTTATAAATTTTTTGTTTAAATTTGCAAAAAATTCAAACATTTTCATTAACTTGTCTTGAGAAATTGTAAAGTGATTTTTCACTGATATTTTGAGTATGATTCCAAATCCAAATCTATTTATTTGTTTATTTTTACATAATTTGGGCTTCCAGCTCATAAAACCCATGAAGACAGGATAAAAAAAAAATTCATACCGGGAAGAAATCAGCCCCAACTACGTAGTAGAAGGACAAAATGGGGCAGGAGAAGATGCACCAGCAAAAGAGATGACCATGGGCTTCAGTGCATTATCAAAAAGATATGTCATTTATCAATATATGGTTGGAAACCCCTTTGCATTAATCACTGCCTTGATGCGATGTGTCATTGTGGAAATCAGCTAGTGGCATAGTCAGGGAGTTATGGAAGCTCAGTTTTTCTCGATACTTGCTGTCAGCTCTTTTTTGTCGTAGGGTCTGGTGGTCCTCATTTTCGTTCTGAGAATACCCTATAGATTCTCAATGGGGTTTAGATCTTGCGAGTTTGCTGCCCAGTCAAGCACTGTGATGGCATGGGCATCAGAACAGGCTATGGTGCTTCTGGTGGCATGGGCAGGGGCCAGCTCCTGTTGTAAGATCTGCATCTCCATACAGATCCTTAGCAGAAAGAATCATAAAGTCCTCTAAAACATTCTGGTAGATTGTTGCGGTGACCTTGGATTTAAGAAAACAGAATTTAGATCTTAGACCACTGGCCAACAGTCCAGTCCTTCTTATCCTTGGCCCAGTTGAGAACCATCCTATGTTGGCTCAGGTTGATGAGTCGCTTGACCCGGATTTGGATTTAAGAAAGCAGAGTTTTCCAAAGCCTGCACCGGACATTACACCACAAATCATGACTGACTGTGGATATTTCACACTGGACCTCAAGCAGTTTGGGATATGTTCCTCAAACGTCTTCCTCCAAACTTCTGAACCTTGATTTCTAAATGAAAGGCACATTATACCCTTATCAGAAAAGTAGACCTTGGACCACTGGCCAACAGTCCAGTCCTTCTTCTCCTTGGGCCAGTTGAGAACCTTCCTATGTTGGCTCAGGTTCAGGAGTCGCTTGACCCTACGAACCCGACAGTTGTAGCCCACCTCCCGAATGTGCCTGAATGTAGTGGTTTCTGAAGCTGTGACTCCTGCCTCATACAACTTTTTCTGGCTCTCTTCCAGATTCTTGAATCTTCTTTTTTTGATAATCCACTAAAGCCCACAGTCATCTCTTTTGCTGGTGCATTTTCCCCTGACACATTTTGTCCTTCCACAATGTAGTTTGGGTTTATTTCTCCACAGTGTTTTAATTTTTTTGAAATATTGTTTTTGTGGGTTTTATGAGCTGTAAGCCCAAATTATGTAAAAGTAAACAAATCATATGGTAAACATGGAAATGATGATGCTCCTATAAGTTGCATCACATACTGTTATTGCAATTGATGTTTTTATGAGTTTACTCACTAAACAATTTTGCCCCGGTTACCAGCTGTCAAGAAGTTTTATTGGGACAAAATTGGCTTTGCCAGTAGATTTTAAAGCATATTAGTTCAACACAATCGATATTATTACTGACGTGCTTGCTGTCCTGAATATAGTTCTGCCAAATACAGGCAATAGAAATCAGTGTTCGCATTTTATAGTGGATTGTAAAACACTACAGAAAAACAATACGCAACCAATGAAACAAACATCAATCTACAAGTTAAAAAATAACAAGTTTCATGCCAAATATTGGCTCATTTGAATTTTCCTGACAGCAACACATCTTAAAAAAAATAGTTGGGACAGGGCAAAATTTGGCTGGAAAACTTAAAGGTATAAGCAATTGCAACTCACTGGGTTAATTGGCAATAGGCTATTAACATGACTTATAAAATAAGCATCTTGGAGAGACAGAAGCTCTCAGAAGTAAAGATGGGAAGAGGATCACCAATCCCCCTAATTCTGCACTGACAAAAAGTGGAGTGATGTCAGAAAGGTGTTTGACAGTGTAAAATTGCAAAAGGTTTCATAATACAGTGCATAATATCATCAAAGGATTCTAGAATCTGGAATGACATAAGAACAAAGGTCACTAGGTGCCTTTGATCTTAGGGCCCTTAGATGGCACTGCATCACATACAGGCATGCTTCAGTATTGGAAATCACAAAATGGGCTCAGGAATATTTACAGAGAACATTATCTGTGAACAAAATTCACAGTGTCATCTGTCGTTGCCGGATAAATCTCTATAGTTCAAAGAAGTAGCCGTATCTAAAAAAGATCCAGAAGCACAGACGTTTTCTCTGGGCCAAGGCTCATTTAAAAAGGACTGTGGCAGAAAAAATTTGATATCAGAGGATCTGTGCCCCAGGGGACTGGTGAGTTTAGTTGTTGTTCTAGAGGCCCTGTGATTCTGTTAATAGTCATGCCGTACCAAGCAGGTTTTTTTAGAGTCTTCCCAAAGTCTTCTTCCACCCTCCCTTTACCAAGGCAGACATTGCTATACCACCCATCAAATTGGAAGGCAGCTATTCCCCAGCACGTCTTGCCCCTCAATAAAGCTATATTGTGAATGAATGGGCAGACATTTCTATTTTCTGCATTGTGAAGGATTTCTTCAAAGGTTGATACTATTTAACAGCAAATGTAGTACCAAACTTTGAATGATATGTATAATAGGAAACCCTGGGTATGATGGTATACAACAATGTGGCTCATAAACCAACAATCAGCCTAGAAATGTCTACAGATATTGTTGTGATTTTTTAATTTAGGAAGAATAATCATAGTCATACTGAGAAGTGGCTGTTGAAATGTGTTGTAGATAGAGTACAATCCTGAAGAAACAAATACCCTAGTAGGGTTTTGAAAGAAACAAACGTATAAAGAGCATTTTAGTCAGAAAACTAAAGTGTGATAGGTTTAAAGTGTTTCCTTAGTTTAAAGCAGGGATGAGTAAATATAAAGAGATGATTAATAACCTCAATTTCACCCAAAGAAATTATCCACTTCCATCCTGCTTTGAAACTTCTTAAACATAACTTGGGTTGGGGTTGACACAGTGCTACAGCGGGGGACACTACTGCCTCACAGCAAGAATGTGCTGGGTTCTCCCTATGTCTGCATGTTTTTTGTTCAGGTGCTCTGTTTTCCTCAAATACGTTAGGCTATATAGGTTTATAAAGTTTTCTTAGTGTGTGTGTCCTACGATGGAGTGGTGCCCTGTATATGTTTCTTCCTGCTTTCTGACCTGTATTGCCGTTGTGCAATTGTCTCCCCACAACCCTGACTAGAACTAAGCAGGTATAGAAAATAAATGAATAAACTTGGGCTGTTAAAAGCTAATAATAACTTTACATGTTGAATAACTTTCCTATTATAACAGTGTCCAAGTGTGTTAAAGGTGTTTTTTTAAACATTTAGTTTTAGCATATGTTCTTCAGCCCAATCAGTTCACTACATCACCCTTTGTTGTGATGTATACTATATAAAAACAATAATATTTACACTTCCCAAACAATGTAATGAATCGTTTTTATATTCTAATGTTCTAATGCTTATTATTGATGTGATATACACAAAAAATGTAGTTTTGTCTCCATTCAATTCATTACATTTACATTAATATTTATGGCACTTGACTGATGCTCTTATACAGAGCGATTAACATTTTACATTTTACACATTACATTTTACAGAGAGATTCCTGTCTCACTTTTAAAACTGAGCAGCTGCCTCTCTGTCCTTGCTGACCCTGGGCATATTCCTCTTATCATTTCAAGGGCAAAAGCCATTCAGTACTGTCACAACTGAAAATACAGAATAACTAGCAAGCAAATCCAGCCTTGTAGAAAAGCTGTGCAACAAATGGACTAGCACAAAGATGAAACGAGACATCAGCACTCATATTGCTTAATTATCTAAAAATAAAGAGCCAATGTGTTTTGAAATTAATACAATCAACATAAACAGTCATAGTAAAAAATAATAAACATTGGTTGGTCTATCTCTCTCTTGGCTATAACAGTACAAATCAACAGATGCACAAATTGGACATGAGTGTCAATTTAAATTACTCCCCCAGAAGAAGTGAGAAAACTGCACCAAGTTGGCATTTATACATCAATCCAAATCATCCTTTATAATATAGTGTTTGTGTCCAGTCATTCATTACATACTTTCAAATGCGCAAAGTGGGAATTATCTATATCTGGCAAACCATTGTCACTAAAATCTTATTTGCTCACTGCTTATCCCAGCCACTCGAAACAGTATTCCAATAATGTGATGAGGTCATCATGACAAAATGAGCCACAAAATATTGCTGAACTAATAAAAATATTTTTGTTAGGTAATAGGTGACAAAGTAGGAGTTTTACAAAATGTTTTGTAATGCTAGTGTATCAGCTAATGTTCTGCTTACATTTTAATCAGTAGATACTAGAATAGATGCTGTAAAGCAGTGCCACAGAAACAAACAAAAAATTTCACTGTGTGTGTGTGTGTGTGTGTGACAGACTATCCAGAAGTGTGCTGGCTAGCTTACTTCTAAATGTATGAATTTAAATACACTTCTTCATTATTTCATATTTCAGCAAAAGATCTGGATGTATGTACTGATGAACGTATTTTAAAGTTGAATGCTAGACACAGCGAATGTTATCTGGCTCTATATAAGTTTAGGTGATTGTGATATTTAAAGAAGAGCAATATAAACTGCTTATAAAATAATGTTATTGGGTTATAAATCATAAGAAGTAATAAGTCCGTTTTATCAAATTGGGGACTTTACTTGTTTCAAACAAATCAGACCTTCTTGACTGGAAATTGCTATTCTATTTAAAAATAAGGAATGTTTAAGGTCACAGACATTTCTGTAATACCCACACTCTATCCATCACGAAATATAATTAAACATTGCAAATTCTGACCTTTTAAATTGATTCTTATTTTGTGAAAATGAAACATTTTGCTAGATTCTTTCAAGAAACTGCGATTAAAGAACAGACAAACTGAAGAATCTGTATTGAATATAAACAAACTTTTAATCAATTAAAGCTATATATAAATTTGATTGTATAGACCTAACAAATACCAAGGTAATATCTCTCTCTTGCCATACACCATCCTTGCTTTGCAATGGTTTGGCGGCACAGGTGTGCTCTGTGGGATCGGGATAAGCTGACTGTGCTTATCTCATCTAAGCTGTAAGGACAATTTAGAGACACCAATTAGCAAATTATGCAGTATGCATGTTTTTGGCTGTGGGAGGAAACCAAAGCACCATGAGGAAACCCAGGCAGTCACAGACAGAACATGCAAACTATACAAAGAAAGAACTCAGGACCTTCTTGCTGCGAGTGCTACCCATTACACTTTATTCAGGTTTATTCAAGGTTATTAAAGTAACACTGATATAAGAGCTTTCACAACTAGCAATGCAACTAGTAACAGATGATGTCATCAAGGCTAAGTATAAAAGGAACATCCACTAAAGGCTTAGTCTTTGCAAGCAAAGATAGGAGGCATTGTCCCACTTTTAACCAGTCTTGAGAGAGAATTGTCAGAGGTGTCTTGGACAGGGTTGTTTTTTACATACTGTATCTGCTACTTGGGATATTGAGGCCCAAGGCTTATCTTTAATGTGCAGTCCATTTCATAACAGCCTTTATAGTGGTGTGAAGTGTTTGAATCGCTATGTCGATTTTTCATTATTTGATAGAAATCTATTAAGAAAATTTCTTTAGTGTATCAAGTTTATCAACTTTTTTAAACTAAAGAATACATTCATGTTTTTGTTTTTCCAGGAGGGCTAGCTTCATTTAATACTATATACTCATCCGGTTTGATCCATGTTTCAGTTAAACAAAGTCCCTGATCAGTAATAAGTTTATTTATAATAAGCGATTTAAAGACCTAATATTTAATAGTCCCATCTTCAGGTCAACGGTGCAGGCTGTATTATCACAATTGTCTAGTTTAATATTTATTAAGTTATTAGAATAAACTCTTTGTATATTTTTATATTTCTTTAAATTTCTATATTTTGGTTTAGCCCGGGGAACAGACACTGTCTCAATATGATGAACCCTAGGTAATGACTCTAAACAGCTAGCAGATGATCGGAATAGCCTATTTGTCTGCTCCCTAGCCTTGGCTCTGGATTATCACAGTTTAACTAGCCCTGTTTTAAGACTATGTATTATGCTGCAGGATAAGAGAGCTGCACATTCCCGAGTGGGATGGATACCGTCCCGCCCTACTTTAACTTTAATTATCTATAAAGCCTACATGATTTTCTGAGGACCACTTTGACATCCAGTAGTTTAGTGACAATAAGCTTCTGTAAGTTACATTGCGATGCCGCATTGTGTTATTTCTGCTATATTACCTAACAAATTATCCATTTATCACACAATTACATGGCAAAATGAAGTACACTTACTCTAGACATTGTAAGCTAAGCACCAGAAGTTTAAAATGAATAGTAAAATTATTTAGTTTAGAAGGCAGCAATGCAACAATAATGGATGACCAAACCCCGAACCAGTAGCTCTTAAGCACGTATGTAGATCACAAACAATACTCTGGCATTGCAGCCTAATTATTTAGATCACATCCTTATACTGCTCCCCAGCACAATGTGTTATCATAGTAAGATGTTCTCTAATTCAATATCCAAGCTTCCAACTGCAAAAGAAGACACAATGTAAGTTGATTGTGGTTTATTCAAGTGTCCCCCTCAATATATAATAATTAAAGCTCTGCTTCCCAAGATATAACAATTTGTTGCAGCAGGATAGACACACATCTGTTCCCATTATCACATTACCTGAAGGGTAGACATGAGACACATAACACATTGGGAAAGAACTTAAAACTTTTTTAGACCTGGAAACTTTTCAGATTTATGAAAAGCACTCTCACATTTTTAACAATGTGTTATAGAAAAATGCTGTTATTCATTTCCTCTAAATTTACGCTAAATTGTTATAATGTGCCCTTTCTTTGTGCTCTTGATTTCAAAACACCTCTTTATAATAAAATACACATTATATTTATTTCCCTTCCAAATATATTCTAATATATATATATAGCTTGATGCTATTTTTTATTTTTAGAAATGTGATTTATGGGTATTTCCGCATTTAGTCTGTGGATCTGTAATTGATCAAACGTTCTGCAGAGCTTGCGAAAATTATATCAGGGTCTTAAGGTGAGACAGCTAGTCTCTGAACAGGAGATTTAGTGGGCTGAAAGTAAAGTCCCTGCACAATCAGTAAATAATGTTGGAAATCCAAATCAATACAGTGAATATGTAAGAAAAAACAGAAGAGCAAGTATGAAGTTCCAGAGACAAATATGATAAATGTGCAGGTCCACTGAAGCTGTCCTGACGGTTCATGGTGGCTAAGGTTTCTAAAAATTTATTCAAATTATTTGTAATCAGCTGCATCTATATATGAAATATAATGTTACATTTTTATTCTAAATTTTGTACATTTAGAACAATTATGTATCTGGGAAGTGAGTTGGTTTCTGGAATGCTGGGAAGATTTGTAAATGCGTTTCTGATTTCTGAACATTATGCTAAGCTCCTGTGACACACCTAAGGCCACATAGCTATTATTCAGTGGGTTGGATCTATTATGTGAAATGCTACAGTATATACTGAATAAAAGCATGCTATACTATTACGCCAAAAATAATAACCAGCAGGATATGGATAATGCTATCATTAGAAATTATCTGCCCCCGATGAAACAGTGTTACAATTCTTTAAGGGGGCAATCTGAGTTTTGCTTAGGTAAAACTGAAACTGCTGACATATGCTGACATATGCTCAAAATGGTCCACAGTGCTGTATTATTATAATTATTATTATATACATAGCATTAGCACATATAGGTCTTTGATAAATTCTGATTGAAATTCTTACTAGTTTCTTATCCACTACGCCCACTTCGATCAAAAGGTGCAGGCTATTTGCTAATACCTCGTATTATGAGGACTACAGCAGGGGGCAGATGATTCTGCTATCGAGCCCCACATTTATAGAATAGACTTCCAGTTAGTGTTCGGGACTCAGTCTTCAAGTCTAGGCTTATTTATTTAGTCAAGCATATCCTTCATAGTCCCCTATAGTTCAGGGCTCATATCTGGAGGGTTCATGGTCATAGAGTGTTTTGGTAAACTGTGATGTATGGATGCTGTCGCCCGGCCACTCTCACGAGATTACTCAGGTTTGTTGACGGTAGAGTGGCTGGCTGATTTTTGTTCCAGGGCTCCCTCATGTCTGTGTAACCTTCTGGTTCTACCCTGTAGTTATGCTGCCATAGCGCTAGTCTGCCAGAATTTCTGCTTGGTCTCTCCACAACTTGTGTTTGCATTGTCCATTAGATAGTTGATTGTGTCTAACTCTCTTTATTCTCTTTCCTTTTCTCTCTTTTTTCCCTTTTCTCTTTTCTATCCTCTCTTCTACACTTTTTCGGATGAGCTACACAGAATACGGCGGAGTAACCAGGAGATGTCGGCAACCCTGTGCCCGCTGGATTCCCTCTGAATGCCCATTCACTCTATTATTATGCTAAAAGTTATATATTATTGTTAGCTATAGAATTATGTATATAGTATGTATGTTTTGTGTATATGTGTTTATATATGTATGTGTGTGTATATATATTTATGCTATATATTATTGTTAGTTATAGAATTATGTATAAGATGTATATTTTGTGTATATGTGTGTTTATATGTATGTGTGTATATATTATTGTTATATTAATGTTATATATTATTATTAGTTATAGAATTATGTTTAAGATGTGTTTTGTATGTTATATATATATAATCTATATATCGTTATATTATTATTGTTAGTTATAGGATTATGTATTAGATGTATACAGATTACATCACCTAAATGAGGATGGTTCCCTTATGAGTCTGGTTCCTCTCAAGGTTTCTTCCTTACTCACTCAGGTAGTTTTTCCTTGCATCCGTTACTTATCTGGGATAAAATGTTTTTTTTAAAGCTGCTTTGGGACAATGCCCATTGTTAAAAGTGCTTAATAAATAAAATTAAATTGAATTAAATGGGAATTACAATTTCAATCAGTAGCAAGACAAGCCTTTAGAAGGAAGGTACATCTAAAACATGTCAATTAAAGCACTATCCCCAAAAAGGAAATTGCCTATTCTCTTGACCACTTCACTACTCATGCCTTTATGATTTTCAGATTTAGGTTGTTTTTAAAGGCGCAGTTGCACAGGGGGTAGCATATGTCGGCTCACAGAAATAAGGAACCAGGTGGGATGACCCAGGGGATTTCTGTGGAGTTTGCATGTTCTCCCTGTGTTGGTGTGGGTTTCCTCCAGGTACTCCCATTTCCTCCAGAATTGTGCATCAGGTTAATTGGTTTCTCCCTCAATTAGCCCTTAGTGTGTGACTGTGTGTGTGAATGTGTTCTTGTGTATGCCCTACGATGGAGTGGCTCCATGTCTAGGGTTTTTCCTGCCCTTCTGTAATGAGAAAAAGAGAAACATTGAAAAAAATGTAATAATGTGCTCTTAGATTAAGCTAATTTGAGGTTTTAATAAATCTTAATAAGTGCATTTTTATGGCTGCTATTACAACAGCCATGAAAATCAGTTATTGTGCACATAAGTGCACATAAAAAAGCACTTATTAAGACCTATCTATTTATAGTAGTGCACTCTCTTGCACCTCTACGACAGAAACCCAGGACTGTCCCATTACAGAAAATGCGATGATGTGATGTTAAGACTTTCCATGTCAGAGTTCTGTGCTCTTGCAAAATGACCACTTGTGGTGTATGGGGATGTCAGTGTATGGAATCATTACTACACTTTCATTACTACACTATCTTCTCGTTTTCTTGATAAAAAAAATATAGAGATGGTTGTGAACTTCAGAA
>JAOUQV010341613.1:0-10630 GCA_028565295.1 Aspidoras spilotus
GACTTGTCGGTACTTGGAATCAAATCAGGGACCTTCCGGTCGCAAGGCTGGTTCCTTAACCACAAGCCTACGACTGCCCCAAAGGGAGAGATGAAGTTATATATTATTCTTCAGGCTGAATGGACAACTAACTTGTAATATAACATTAATATAACAATTAGAGAGCACAAGCCAAAAAGTCCAACAATACAGGGTGGGCCATTTATATGGATACATACAGATTAACATTTTGGTTTAGAATGCAGCAGAAAAACTTTTCTGGATTCCAAAGGTAAAGTTATTCCTCGCGTCATTCCTGGATACAGAGTTTATATTCATATTCACTTCTTCAAACGAATACTCCCAGAAACAATACGTCCTCTTTTGAAAAGTACCAGTGTGTCTATTAGCACGGTATACTGTAAATACATACTGTAAATGCTCTAAAACAGCAGTTATCATACCACTTTTAAAAACCTGACCACCCCTGTCAGTTGTCAAACTATAGGTCGTTCCTCCCCTCCGGAACGTAGCCTAGACTCTGTTTATGTCTAGTCTGTAAATCTATTTGTTTAGTCTCAATCCTTTTGTATATAGCTTTTCTTATTAGGTTAAGGTGGAGATCCGGAGGGTTCCTGGGCATAGGGTGTGGTGGGAAACTAGGATGTTTGGATGCTGACTCTCCTCTATCTTACATGTTCACTTGTGCTTATTGAGAGAGGCTGGCTGATTTTTGTCCAGGTCTCCCTGGGAGATGTCTGTGTTACATTATGACTCTCACTTTTAGTTATGCTGTTATATCTAGTCTTTCCGGAGTTCCTGCTCACACTCTGCACACAGCATACAATTTCCTGGTTTTGTGGAAAAGCATACATTATTTACTGTGTACTTCTCTCCCCCCCCCACACTTTTTTTCTGTCTGATTGTCTAGCTCTTACGCTCAACCCATCTGATACTGTTAGTGATTATGAATCGTTCTCTTCTTCTTTTTGGAGTTTTATATCACCAGAAAATCACTTGCTTTATGGACTGCTTTAATATACACTTTTAATATAACTTTTTATGATAAATTTACACTCCATCAGTAGAGATATGGTATCTTGGTATAAGCAAAATATATGTCCTGGTAGATCTTTCATCAATCTACTGGCTAAACAGTGTACTTTTTTCTCTTCACGGTGGCACAATGAATACTTCTGCGGCCTCACAGCAAGAAGATCCCGGGTTTAAGCCCCGGTTGGGGTGACTCTGGAAATTTCTGTGTCGAGTTTGCATGTGTTCCCTGTGTTTCTCCAGGTATTCCGGTTTCCTCCAGCATTCTAAAGACATGCATGATAGCTTAATTGGTGTCTCTAAATTGCCTGCTAGTGTATGATTGTATGTGTGATGGATTGCGCCCTGTCTAGGCTTGTTCCTGCCCTCACGCCCAGAGTTGCCGGGTGGGTACCAGCTTTCCCATGACCCTAAACTAGGATTAAGCAGGTATAGAAAATGAATGATTGAATGAATGTTTATTTTGTGTTTATAAATTATTAGGCATATCCAGTTTTGTTAGGAAGCGAGGGGACAGCTGCAGTACAGAACCTCTGTTGTATAGAGGGTTAAGGGCTTTTCTCAAACAGTGGTGGCTTGTCGATCTTCTATTCGGTAACCCAGATCCTTTAAGCAATGTCCACAATTATTTGAGGGATTATTTATTATTGCATGGTGTCACTCAAACATGGAGGTTTTTTTCTGAAACTGATGCCTCTGTCAGGGTCCTGGTTGTGACTAGCAGACACTAGGTCACTGATCTAACTACCACATATGAGATCATGGATGTTAATACTATGCACAAAGTCACAGGTGTAATTTAGAGACTCCAGTCATTGTAATGTGCTAAATGTACTTTCATCCATGTCATTGGTTATCACATTTATATGACCCTGTCAGCATGTTTTTATATAATGCAGCCTTTGCCTGTCAAAGAGTAGGTGTGACAGGTTGGCGGTGACAAGGCTGTCAGAGCCGGTAAATGATGACAGGGCACAGAGCTGACACCTTTCACTTGCAGCCTCTGCAACAGAGCAGAAAGAGTAAGACCTGGCAAATCCCACAGCACAATTAAACATTGGAGAGTGGCGGATTGCACTCTCAGAATAGCGGGTCAGTGATCCTGGCTTATGTTCCTTCTGGAAAAATAGAAGAGTCTTGGAGGAAGTGTGTGATTTAGATATCACAGTGATAGCTTATGTGATATTTTGGTGATATACTTCTGCATAACGAGTGACTGAAATCTCAGCTGTCTGTGTTTTGGTTATAAAGAAATGTTTCTTTTTTAACATTTTAGTCATTCGAGGTAATGCATAGGAAAACGATGGAAAGTAACTAAACTGTTGATATCTTGTCAAATTTATATGTGGTAAGAACTACTTTTCCGCCTGGGTAAGTGTGTAATTCGGCAGAGATGCAGTACGCGCTGCTCAGTTTGTCATTCATGGAGATGCAGTATTTCAGCTTAAAAACAGTCAATACATAGTTTAATGTTTGTGTAATAACTATAATAAGTTGTGGAAACACTGTGGCAAGGGAAAACTCCCTAAGATAGTACGAAACCTTGGGGGAAACCAGGCTAATAAGGGAACCCCTCCTCATTTGGGTGATGCGATGCAATCTGTATACATCTACCACATACTTCTATACTACATACTACTATTCTTCTACTATAAGTAACAATAATATATAATAATAATATATAGTATATGAAAATATGTACATATACATAATGTATACATATACAATATATAACATTAATATAACAATTAGAGAACACAAGTGGCAAGCCTGGGTAAATGGTGTGGGTTGCGTCAGGAATGGCATCCGGTGTAAAACATTGGCCATATAAATTATGAGAATTAATCACTGTTACTACATACCGGATTGGTCGCAGCCCGGGTTAACAACGACCGCCACCAGTACTAGTGGCAAACAGGGTACTGGCGGAAATTTGGCTACTGTTTATCGAAGGCGACGAGGAGGGAAGCTTGTGAGAAGAAAGAGAGAGAACAGGAGACTCAAGAGTGTAGGCTTGAAGGTAGCAACCCTGAATGTAGGGAGGATGACAGGGAAAGGTAGAGAAGTGGCTGACATGATGGAGAGAAGAAAGGTGGATATTTTGTGTGTGCAGGAGACAAAGTGTAAGGGGAGTATGGCTCCAAGCATTGGTGCAGGTTTTAAACTGTTCTATCATGGTGTGGATAGGAAGAGAAATTGAGTCGGGGAGGTTCTGAGGGAGGACTATGCAAATAGTGTTGTTGAGGTGAAAAGCGTGTCAGATAGGGTGATGAGTTTGAAGTTAGTTGGCTGTGAGTTGGAAGACAAAGAGAGATTCAGGAGAGAACTAGATGAAGTGGTAGAGAGCATTCCCAGAGAGGAGAGGGCAGTGATTGGTGCAGATTTTAATAGGCATGTTGTTGAAGGAAACAAAGGAGATGAGGAGGTGATGGGCAAGTTTGGTGTTAAGGATAGGTGGGATAGGAAGGACAGATGGTGGTGGATTTTGCAAAAAGGATGAAAATGGCTATGGTAAACACATATTTCCAAAAAAAGAGGAGCACAGGGTGACCTACAAGAGTGGAGGCAGGAGCACACAGGTAGACTACAACCTGTGCAGACAAGGCCACTTTAAAGAGATTGGAGACTATAATGTAGTGGCAGGTAGTGTAGCTAGACAACATGGGATAGTTGTAGGCAGGATGACTCTGGTAGTTGGGAAGAGGAAGAGGGCAAATGTAGAGTAGAGGACAAAATGGTGGAAGTTAAGAAGGGAAGAATGCTGTGAGGAGTTCCGAAAGGGCTTTGGTTGGTAGCAAAGAGCTTTCAGGTGACTGGGTAGCAGCAGCAACAGTGATTAGACAGACAGGCAGGAAGATACTTGGTGTGTCATCTGGACAGGTGAAAGACAGCAAGGAACCTGGTGGTGAAACAAGGAGGTTCAGGAGGTTATTCATAGGAAGAGGTTAGCAAAGAAGAAATTAGTTAGGGAGAGGACTGAAAAGAGTAAGCAGGAGTATAAAGAGATGAAGCGTAGGACAAAGAGGGAGGTAGCAAAGGCCGAGCAAAAGGCATTTGATGAGTTGTATGAGTTGTACGAGATGTTAGACAGTAAGGAAGGAGAAAATGAGTTCTTATGTCAGGGTGATCAAGGATAGAAATGGAAATGTACTGACAGGTGAAGAGAGGGTGAGGAAAAGATGGAAGGAGTATTTTCAGGAGATGATGAATGAAGAGAATGACAGGGAAAGAAGAGTGGAGGCATAGAAATAGTGGAAGAGGATATAGTAAAGATTAGCAAGGATGAAGTTAGGAAAACTTTGGATGAAAAAGGGAAAAGCAGACGGATCTGATGACATACTGGTAGAGGTATGGGAATGTATAGGAGAGATGGGAGTGTCATTTTAGACTAGATTATTTAATAAGATTGAAAAGTGGGACTTAACTATAGGGGACTATGAAGGATATATAATAAATAAATACGTTTTTAGCCTAGACTTGAATACTGAGATTGTGTCTTAGTCCTGAACACTAACTGGAAGACTATTATATAGATGGGGCTCTATAAGAGAATGATCTGCCCCTCTGCTGTAGCCCTCATAATACGAGGTATCAGCAAATAGCCTGCACTTTTTGATCAAAGTGGGCATGGTGGATCATAAGAAACTAGAAGTTTACTAAGGTACTGTGGCGGTACCTGCCACAGTGGCGGTGTCTGTGCTGTAGACAGAAACTATCCCGGTACAAAGAGAGCTGAGCACTATTTGTGTTGGACTTGTTCAAATGAATAAATATGGTTATGAAATAAATACATGCTTCAGCAAATAGCTGCATGAGTTCATCTCACATAGACAAAAACTCATCGTTCATAATAAACTGATCATTTAAAGTGGATTACATAGACTAGATGTTGATTTACAGGCTAAAACATCCATGGTGAAATATAATTTTTACAAGAACTTATGGATAAAAATAACATTTTATAAAAAAATACACTCACTGCCCACTCACATACCTTCTTAGTAAAAGGTTGGATCCTCTTTTGCCTCCAGAACTGCCCTAATTCTTTGTGTCATACTTTCAACAGAGATGGTTTTCTACATTACTTGGTTGTAACCAGTGGTTATTTGATTTACATTTGTTTTTCTATCATCATCTAGAACCAGTCTGTCTATTCTCCTCTGACCCCCTCACTGATATCAACATCCACACAACTGTCCCTCACTGGATACAATAATGTAGATGTATTCAAACAAGTAAGAATGAATTAATGCCTAATGTTTTAGGGAAATAATTGTTCAATAAATGAGTAAAATGCAAATTTATATGTCATGTTTGGGTTTATCCAACAGGGACTTAGCAGCTGGTCCTTCATAGCGAAAACTACTTTAATTAAGGCATAAAATGTCTCTATGTTACCACAGATGAACAAATGTCCCTGTTGCCATATCTTTTAAAATAAAACACAAAGCATTTCTAAAAAGTATTGGGAGAAGATTACATGTAATTAATTGTATTGCCTGATCATTTTAAAATTAGTAAGAAAAATGGGAATGGTACAGTCATTTTTAATGAGAGCGGAATAGGACTGGGAGTCATTTTACCAGGAGTGGGACAAGACAGGAATTTTTTTTTCATTATAAACCGGGATTGGGATGGGACAGGAATGAAAATCGATTCCTGTGTCACCCTCTACTGCACGGTGACATTTCCGAGTTGTGACTCTCATGGGAAAGTAGTCAACTGCTGGACAAGCTTATGGAACATGGACTATTTGGCACTTGTTCAGAAATTGTCTGCTCAAGGATGATGCAATACATCCCTCATTACTACCATGTCAGGTATTCTGAAACATATCTGAAATTCCCAAAAGCAAATCATTTTAACAAAATTAAGGCTAAGCAATATCTTCTTCTTCTTCTTCTTTCGACCTCTCCCTTTTATCAGGGGTCGCCACAGCGTGTCAAACCTTTTCCACCTCACTCTGTCCTCTGCATTTTCTGCTTTCACACCAAGTAACAATCAGTAACACGCATTTTAACTTTTTATGCTAGTTGCCCTTCCTGACGCTACCCTCACCATTTATCCGGGCTTGGGACCGGCAATAGAAATACACTGGCTTGTGCTCTCTAATGGCTGCTTTTAAGGCTGAGCAATATGTTCTAAACAATTGTGTTAGAAGAGAAGACATAATATATAAATATATAAATATATAATAATGTTTGGGGTGACTCATAAAATATCTCTGTGGAGTTTGCATGTTCTCCCTGTGTTCGGTTACTCCGGTTTCCTCCCACATTCCAAAGACATGCATGATAGGTTAATTGGTGTTGGGGTTAGGCCAAAACTAGGATAAGGCGGGTATAAAAAATGAATGAATGAATGAATGAATAATCGATTTGAATATTTGAGGATACGATTACAAACGGGGCATCAGACCATATTTCAGTCATTCGATGATTTTAATGCATTTACATTTCCAGTGACAACAGGAAGTACTGAAAAGTGTGCATTTTAATTCAAGACCAGATGTTTAATGATGACTGTGACTGTGACTTATTCAACACAATGTCCACTTTGTTTAGTCCGTTCATTTAACATTAAAGAGCTGTGAATGGGAGTCACACACAGCCTTGTTTTTTTGTTAATTAGGAAAACATGCTCAAAACCACACACTTCTTTACCTAGGGTCAAGCTTAGTCGAATGCACTCACACTAGGCTGGGGCTCAGCATTGATTTATGGGAAAATATCCAGCAGTGCACTTCATTTTATTTGTTATTCTTCTCTATCATGCTCCTCAGAGCAAAAGCAGATTATAGCAAAAAAAATAGGTCAAGTCTCTCTATCTCGCTTATTCATCCTCTGAATACCCGTATACATAACTGCCTTTAAAAATAAGTATGTGTGGCAGTCAGTGTCTCCAGAAGATGCTCTGTAATACACACCAGATACTGCACATATTGTATTTTCAAAAGTGCACCAAATATTGACTACCTGTTGAAATTTACCTAATGTCTGTTTGGGAAGTGGAATCTGAGCCAGGGAATTGAAGAGACTGAACAAACTCTAGAAATGGTTTTGGAGAGAAGAGTGCTACTCAAACTGATAACAATAACGAAAACACAACACACACTTTACGCACTACTCGACAGACAGAGGAGTGTGGTCTGTAAGAGGCTTCTTCAATAAGGATCGATACAGGAAGTCATTTCTTGACTTACACCAGAGATGTTTCTATACATACAGTAAATAGACATATTGCAGCACAGTGGCGATGTGGGTAGTGCTGTCACCTCACAGTTTCATCCCTTTGTCAGAGTTTGCATTTTGCATGTTAGGTGTCTCTAAAGTGACCCATAGTGTGTCTTATGGATTGGCGCCCTGACTAGTGTTGTTCCTGCCCTTGAGCACAAAGTTTTTATCTAATACTGTTGCTTTCTGTACTGACAAGCAAAAATTTCCTCTAACATTTGCAGAATTCATAAAAAAATTAATTTTATAAGGGGTCAGATAAAGCCACTGGCCACCTGCGGGTATTAGAAGCGCTCCCTGACTAGGGCTCCGCCAGAGACAGGAGAAGGCGGAGTCATTTCACCTGACGTCATAGCACGAACCAGGTACAAACAGGCACCTTGGGTTCAAGCTCTATAAAAGACTTGTGGAGCTAGACCCGGTGTTCCACCAGTACTACAACGTTAGAGACACAGGTACGCTGCAACAAATAGTGGGATGACCGTAGTGCCTTTGACCCAACGTAATCTAAGTCTGGAAAGTGGATGAAAGATTATGGTGTGATTGAGCTTTTCTCTCTCCCTATCTCACTTCTCCTCTCCTTTCCACTGCTGCTCTGAGCACTCACTATCAGAATGCTGAAGTCTTCCGTCTCCTTCCTGCTTTGTTTTCCATTTTCGTTTGGTTTTTTATATTTTAAGTTAATTTCTCACCATGCTGCCTTCTGCCTCTTTCACTGAATCTTTAACAGCGCTGGCCTGTGAGTTGTGCTTATAAATGCCTCCTTTGTTTGCCCTTATCTTTATAATTATTTTCCTCTCTTTTTACTTTCCATTTAAGGAGATCTGCTAGCAGGCATAGTAGCACTGCCATAGTGTAGCAGACTAACACTGTGTGTCTAGCGTTCCCACCACGCTGATTCAGGTTCATGCCCAGCCACAAGCTGGGACATGTTCAAGCCCTGCCACGGTATAGATTTATTAATTTAAGTTCAGTTCTGTTTTGTTACCCGCTTCAGCTTTTATTATCCCCATTTAAATACTCTCATGACTGGGTCTACCCAAGCATCCTCGTAACAAATGTGTACTAAAAAAGGTGCCTAATGGTATTGTACAGTACTGTATCTATATATCATTGTTTTTCTGCTTTTAGAATACAGGTAGCTATTTTGACTGGATATCTAATTAATTAGCCAGGACTGTGTGTGTGTGGGGCCCTTACTCAGCAAAAGGCATGGGAGTGTCCAGTCGTTTTAATGAAGAAATAGACCATAACAAACATCAGACGTATTGCTTAGCTTCAGCACTTTTTTTTAGTACCACCCAATCACAGGGGCTAAATGGTATGTGAGAGTGCAAGTGTGCTCATGCAAGTGTGTGTTTGTATTACATGACCTTTCAATAAGCAGCTGTTTTCTTTTATAAGGCACAGTAGAATCGAATTTGCTGTATCTCAGGAGAATTTGAATCGGCATAGATATCTGTCGCCAGGAGTCTGAAAAACAATTATATGTACTCTGAGGGTGGAATAGTGGAATTAGCAAACTCTTTTCTGAAGAAGTGGGTAGATAGGCATTTTCCTGTGAAGTAGTTTTGAATGAGAAAGATGAACTTGAGTATGCGGAGACTAGTAGATAGACATTTAATGCGAGGCAGTTAGGAATGAGAAGATGTTCCAAATATGAACTTGAGTATGCGGAAGCTGGTAGATAGGCATTTAATATTAGAAAGTTAGGAATAAGCAGAATTGTAATAAAATTTTCAATTAACTGTAACTGCGTCTGATAGTAACTGCATCTGATAGTAACTGCATCTGATTGTAACTGCATCTGATTGTAACTGCATCTGAGTTCCTTTGTCTGGTAAATTGCTTTGATTTAACCCAATATGTTGATTTTCCAAATCACAAGCATTGTAAAATTGTCATTGTCATCTATTCTACTAGTGTGACTACTTGTGTGACTGCTAGTGTCAGTATATCCTCTGGGCACTCTACTGGCCTACCTGATCATCTCTTAATTTCTTTCTGTGCTTCCCATTCCAGATTTCTGTATTTAAAAAAGCTGGTTATGCCCCAAACGGCTGTTCACCACAATGAAAAAACTTTTGTGCCCCCATGATTCCGTCATTCCAACCCCTGGTTTGTGTGAGGCCTTCCTTAACATTTTCGGCGACAAGGTGTCGACTGTCTGGTTCTAACTTTTTTACTTCCTTCCCGCTCGTTGACTCTGCATAGGTCTCACAAAGCATTACTAAGTCAAAGTCTACCACATCTGCCCGTTTAGATCCAATTCCTACCTTTTCTTTCAGTCCGCTATAGCTGCTTTTGCTGCCCCTATCTCTCACATGCAGAGTGTCCGATCTTAGTGTTTCTGGCCTGTCACTAACATGGATTAAATCATACCTCTCTGGAAGAAATCATTTTGTTGATTCCTAGCTGGTGTGTGATGCCTCAAAATATGCATCCATACGTCAGGGTGTGCCTCAGAGCTTGGTCCTTGGACCGCTGCTATTTATCTTATACCACTCACTTCTGGGTGAAATTTTCTGCAATCACGACCTCAAATATTTCACTTCTATGCGGATGATACGCAGGTCTACCTCAGCCTCAGGCCCTCTGATCCCTTTTTTCTATCTTCCTCACTAGGTGTCTTCAAGATCTCAACATATTGCTGCGAAAAAACTATCATCAATTAAACACTGATTAAGCTGAACTTATACGCATTGGCATGCAACCTGCACTGCCCTTTTTCATACAATCTATCATTAAGTCTGCTTACTTCCACCTACACCAACATTTCTCATGGTTTCACCTCAGACAGCAGATGTTTTGGTCTATGCCTTTGTTACTTCTAGGCTAGACTATTGCAACTCACTGCTCTACAGGCTTTCTAGCAACACAACCACATCACTTTGCTAATACAAGCACATCACCCAGGTTCTGGAGTAACTCCAATGGCTCCCTGTGCATAAGCGCATCCAATATAAACTTCTACTCCTCACTTTCAAAGCCCTTCATAGACTTGCCCCGGCTTATCTTTCCCACCTGCTGACCTCCTACTCTCCTGGGCGCTCATTCAAGTCATCTGATGCTGGCCTGCTGGCCATATGTAGATATAGCCTGTGCTCTTTGGGTGACAAATCATTTAGTGTGGCCGCCCCCACTCTGTGTAACTCTCTTCCATCTTCTCTTCGCTCTGTCTCTTCTCTTCCACACTTCAAATTTCTCATCACATCAGTTTTCTTTTTGAATTGATGTATGTATTTACTGTTTGGGTACTTTCAAAGGTGCTATTATTATTATTATTACAAGCTCCAGCTTGTCCAAAACTCAGCTGCCCGTATCATCACTAAAACCCCTTCTTTCCACCATATCACTCCTGTTCT
>JAOUQV010341681.1:0-10626 GCA_028565295.1 Aspidoras spilotus
TCCCTCTGACCACTGTGCAAGACTTGTATGTGTCATTCCCAAGATGAATTGACACTGTATTGGCCGCAAAAGGAGACCGTACACCATACTAATAAATTATTGTGGTCTAAAACCAGGTGTTTCAGTTTCATTTTCTAACCCTTGTATGTGTAGCGGTGCCCGTGCTAATCGTAGCAAGCTAACAGACGAAGACAGAAAGCTTTCTTTTTTTACCCCGAGTATACGTCAAATACATTAGAATGAGATGGTAATGAAAATGAGATGGAAATATTCTATGACGTTGTGTTGTTGTTGAAATTCCTCTTCAGGTTATTTAATGGGGGTTTTGCTAGATGACCAGAGCTGGCCATATTACAGTCTCTGGGATTTTACAGGAAGTCCCACACGTCCTGAGCAGTACGAATGGAACGATAATGCACATGAACCCCATAATCTGGATAAAACCCCATGTCCAAATATCAATATCGGTATATAGGGTGGGCCATTTTTATATATATATATATATATATATATATATATGGCTTAATTGGAAAAAATGGGCATCAAGCGGTTAGTGGAGAGGCTCGACTCGTCGGGTCAGTGTAGAAATACCACATTAACAATGGGGTGGAGTCTCTGTTACCAACACTTGTTTATGGGCAGTTAACATATTTTTTCACAACAAAGTTAAAATAAACATTGCCCATAAAGATCACTAGTTTTTGTTAGAAGTTTAGGTTCTAACTACTATCTAGCTACTAGATACAGACAAATATCTCCAAAATAAAAGCCCCCTCTTTTCTAAAAATTGTCATTAATGATTTTTTTTTTTTATAAATTTTTTTTTAAATTTCGTACCATCGTCATTTGGCACAAGCCGAGACTTTTATTTGTTTATGGTGGTGTGGAAAAATCTTAGGCACCCTTCAGCTGATAGTGGTATAATATTGCAACCATTATTAATTATTTATTGTACTTTGGAAAGCTGCATTTTCTGCCTATTGGTTCAATATCTATAAAAAATGTCAAATATGTTAAAACATAAATAAACCCCTGCATCATGAAATATTTTTATTTACGTTAAATAAATGTTAAAACCAGTTGAAATTCGTAACAGCATTTTCTCAACGTTTGAAGATTAACCCGGGTTTAAAGTGCTGATTAGGACCCGAGGTTTTCTTGAGCAGGTTTCAAAAGGTGTAATAGCCTTGAGGAATGTATGTCAGCAATAATTCAGGAACAATCATTAGCTCGAGCTGCAGAGACTCCTGGTACACACACGTGTTTATTATACACTGTTTCTAGCAATATGTTTTTTTAAAAATAAACACTAATACACTCATACTCCGCTCATAGTCCGCTTTTAAAATCCTTAATCTGCTTAATATTGGATTTTCTAAATGTCCATGGAGTTAAAATTGATCCGCAATCTGGTTTAAATGTCTTGCGCTAGTTCATTCGTGATTTTTTTTTTCCAAGAAAATAAAATGGCTGGTGCATTTGTGATTTTCACAAAAGAGTAGCGTGCAGAGATTCGTTTTTTTTGATGTGTATGTGGTTCCGATATTTATGGAAGACTTGTATGAATGGATAGAGACGTTTAAGTGTTGAATTTCTAGAATAGCGGCTTGTCAGAAGGGCTTTGTCTAATCAGTAACTCCAACAGAAACTAAAATTAATCTTAACATCAAACCAGGGCATTCATTCAAGCTCAAATACATTCGGCTCTGCTCGGGTACAAAAGAATACAATAGTAGAAATTTGTGCAAGGTGCTGTCAGGTTCTGTTTCTGTCCAGGCAGGGGTGTGTGGTAGGGGTGAGATATGATATCCTCAACTATATCACACAGAATGTCTAGCGACTACTGAAAAACCACATGCTGTCATATATGGGTTGCCAGATTGTTGATCCAAATCATCTAAAACAGCAGAGATCTCTAGGATGAACCGGGTGAGGGTTTTTGGGTTGAGGTTTGAGAAGTGAAAGTACACAAGTTTACATGTCCGATGTAGCCCGAAAAAACACCGGCATGCAAACTCTAAACAAATAATTGAGCATGGTGACTGCGAGCGTGTGGCTTCACTGATGCACTCGATGAACAGACTTTGCCCGGGTGTTTCAGTAAAGTCGGCCACTGACATAAAGTGCACTAAAAATGCATTCTGGACCCCGCCCTAATCACTCTCCAGCATGTCTTTACATCAGGAGCGAAAATGATATCCATTACATCATCAATATCAAATATTTATCTGTAGCTTAATGTGTTCAGTTATTTCCAAAAACCAAAATGACAAAGACAGGAGACAAGATATTTAATGTTCAAAAGTATAAACTTATTGTTTTTTGGAAATAGTCTTTTTGAATTTGATGCCTGAAACACGTTCCAAAAAAATCGGGACAGGGACATGTTTACCACTGTGTTATATCACATTTCCATTTAACAACACTCAATAAGTGTTCCGGAACTTGTTGAAGCTTTGTAAATGGCATTCTTTCCATTCTTGCTTTAGTTGCTCGACAGTCCGGCGCTTCATAATGCGCCACACATTATTAATGGGAGACAGGTCTGGACTGCAGGCAGGACAGTCTAGTACCTGCAATCATTTACTACAAAGCCACGATGAAATAATCAGTGACGTTATTCTGAATCTTTTGATGATATCATAATAATATTAATAATATTTTATTTAATAAGCGCCTTTAAAGACAACCAAGGGCACGGTACAATAAGAGCAAACTCGATTATTATGGACTGTAGATGATGATAATTCTTTGCAGTTGCACGTTGAGAAATGTTGTTCTTAAACTGTTGAACTATTTGCTCACAGTTGTTTATAAAGTGGTGAACCTCACCTCACCCTTACTTGTGAACAGCTGAACCTTCTGGGGATGAAACCTTTATACCCAATGATGATACTCACCTGTTTCCAAATATCGTGTTTACCTGTGGAAAGTTCCAAACAGGCGTTTTTTTAAGTATTCCTCAACATTTCCAGTCTTGCCCCTGTCCCAACTCTTTTGGAACGTGTTGCAGGCATCAAATTGAAAATGAAAGAATATTTAAAAAAAAAACAATAAAGTTTATCAGTTTGAACATTAAATATCTGGTCTTTGTAGTCTATTATATTAAAAGTGAAGGTGATCTATTTGCCACTATGCCTGCACATAGCGGAATTGGTCCTCTGCATTTAACCCCCATCCCTGCAGCGAAACATATATATACAGGTGCTGGTCATAAAATTAGAAAAGATTAGAATTCAAAAAGTGAAACTTGTATATTCTACACATTCGTTACACACACACTGATATATTTCAAGTGTTTATTTCTTTTAATTTGATCATTGACAACTAATAAACAAACAAATTCAGTATCTCAGAAAATTAGAATATTAGAATTTTTAGAAATGTTGGCCAACTGAAAATTATGAACATGAAATGTATCAGCATGTACAGCACTCAATGCTTAGTCGGGGCTTCTTTTTGCCCAAATTACTGCAGCAGTACAGCGTGGCATGGAGTCGATCAGTCTGTGACACTGCTCAGTGCCAAGGTCGCTCCGAGAGTGACCTTCAGCTGTTCTGCATTGTTGAGTCTTGCGTATCGCATCTTCTTCACAATACCCTATAGACACTTTATAGTGTTAAGGTCAGGCGAGTTTTCTGGACAATTAAGACGAGCCAGGTATTTGTAGCACACACACACACACACAAGTGACATTTGCACACATGCCTGCAGCACCAGGGGAACAATTGGGGGACTTGCCGGTACAAGGAATCTAGCCAGGGACCTTCCAGGTTGGTTACGTTACTAAAAGCCTACAACTGCCCCATGGGTTGAAAAGTATTTGCAAAAAATAATAATAATAATTATTGATCCCTGTAGGGAAATTCTTTCTCTGCATTTAACCCATCCAGGGCTGAACACCTGGAGTAGTGTGCTGCCCCATTGAGGCGCACAGGGAGCAGTTGGGGATTGGGTGCCTTGCTCAACGACACTTTGGCCATGACTTGACTAGAGTGGGGTTTGAACTAGCGATATCTTGGTCCCCAGCCCTTTACCCTATCCATAGGGGTTGTTAAGAACTACATTGTTTCTTACAATTTCTTACAGTCAGTATGAACCTGAGATATTTTAGTATCCAGGCAATGGCAAGTCTTTGAGGAGCAAACATGTCCAGATGTTCATATCAAAAGGGCTTTTAAAAGGGCTCTTCTACCTTTAGAGCGCATATCATTAATCGAATCGAGGAATTGGGAAGAATCTTAATCTGAACACCCAGTGATCTTTGCCAAGTTATTCCTGAGCCCAAGCACAGAGTTATACCCTCACCAGCCACTTTATTAGGTACAAGTTGCAAGTTCAGAGCTGCCTTAATTCTTCATATCATAATTTCAACAGAGATGGTATTCTGAATTCCTGTGGTTATTTGGGTTACTGTTGTCTTTCTATCCTCTCAAACCAGTCTGTCCATTCTCCTCTGATCTCTCACATCAACAAGGCATTTTCATCCATACAACTGCATTTCATTGATCATACCAAGAAACCTAGATATGGCTGTGTGTGAAAATTCCAGTAGATCAGCAGTTTCTTAAATACTCAGACCGGCACCGCCTGGTACCTACAACCATGCCACGTCACTTCTCAAATCAGCTTTCTTCCCATATTCTGATGCTCTGTTTGCATTTCTACAAGTTGTCCTGACACTACATCTTCATGCCCAAATGCATTGAGTAGTGGCCATGAAATTGGCTGATTAGATGTGTGTGTTAAGTAATTGAACAGGTGTACCTAATAAGGTGGATGGTGAGTGTAGTATCACAGTACTATATAGTAATTAACTGTAGTTTTTATACTTGATTCTTAATCTTATTTCTGTCACGTATAACATGTGCTAATATGTCCTTACTGACACGTTCCTACTTTTTCAGTGTTTGGAATGAAAGTGCGATTAGCTCATTATAGATAGCTGTGCCTAGATCTGGAATGTTCAGAATGGAGGAAGAGTAAGAAGGAACATTAACTCCTAAGACATGTCCAATGCGAGGTCTTGTGATGTCAGAGGCAACCTTGGCAACAGCTCTGTGGGCGTCTGTGAATTCAACACAGATGGCACTCTTTTTAATCCAGGGCTCTTTATAATGCTTTGGTAACCAAGGGTAACCTGCCCATGACTCTGTGTGTTTGTGTGTTTGTAATGCTATCTTTCTGAGGACAGGTTTATGTTTTTAATCTACCGCGATTCCACAAAATATTGGGACAAACTGTAAATGATGCCATCATATCATACAGTGATATCAACTGTATTTTATTCAGAATAGAACAGAGATGACATATTAGATGTTTAAACTGAGAAGGATCAGATAATTTTGAATTTCGTGTCAACACATCTTAAAAAAAACTTGGGACAAGGCAATGTTTACCACTGTGAGACATCCCCTTTTCTCTTTACAACAGTCTGTAAACGTCTGGGGACCGAGCAGACAAGTTGCTCAAGTTGTGGAATCGGAATGTTAACCCATTCTTGTCTAATGTAGGATTCTAGTTGCTCTTTTCTTCCCTTTTATGATGCAGCAAATGTTTTCTATCTGGACTGTAGGCTGGCCAGTTCAGTAGCCGGTTTTACCCAGCCATGATGCTGTAATTTATGCAGTATGTGGTTTGGCATTGTCACGTTGGAAAATGCAAGGTCTCCCTTGAAAGAGACGTCATCTGGATGGGAAGATATGTTGCTCCAGAACCTAGATATACCTTTCAGCATTGATGGTGTCTTTCCAGATGTGTAAGCTGCCCATGCCACTCACAAATGCAATCCTATACCATCAGAGATGAGGCTTCTGAACTGAGCGCTGATAACAACCTGGGTCGCCCTTCTCCTTCTTAGTCCGAGTGACACAGCGTCCCTAATTTCCATAAAGACCACAGAACAGTTTTCCACTTTGCCACAGTCCTTTTTAAATGAGCCTTGTTCTCTAGAGAAGACGTCTGCGCTTCTAGATCTTTTTTTATCTGGCAACGGCAGATGGCACGGTGAAAGGAAATGTTCCTGAGCCCATTTCATGATTTCCAATACAAAAGCATGCCGGTATGAAGATCATGGGCACCCAGAATGGTTTTCTAGCCTTGACCCTTACGCACAGAGATTCTCCCAGTTTCTCTGAATCTTTTGATGATGATATGCACTGTAGATTATGTGTTCAAACTATTTGCTATTTTACAATGTCGAACTCCTTTCTGATATCACTCGACTATTTGTCGGTGCAGAATTAGGGGGATTGGTGATCCCCTTTCCATCTTTACTACTACGAGCCTCTGCTACTCCACGATGCTCTTTTTATACCCAGTCATGTCATTGCAATTTTTTGTACCTTTAACTTTTCCAGCCTCTTATTGTCCTGTCCCAACTTTTTTTGTAATTGGGTTTGTACGTCAGCACATTTTTGTGAAGTGAGGACATTTACATCAGTCCTCACGTTAAATTTGTACTGATATCACATCTTGATTCACTCAAGGTTTTGTACATGGTCCTTATCTTGGGAATAAGAAACGTTTCATCCTTGTGTTCCAGTGCTAGCACACACTCGATATGTCCTGAACCGTAATTATCTAATCGGTTGCTGAAAATGACATGCTACTTAGTCCCTTGAGGAATTTCAGTCCTCAGATTAGGGCAATTAAAAGAGCGCGTGTGTTTCTCTTCTTGCCCGTTCAAAGGTCAGAGAGCAGTTTGTAAGATTTTTAAGATTAGCTTCAAATGAATGAATGAATGAATAAATTAATGAATGACTGCCTGTTAGAACATTTAGTGAAATTGGAAGGTTGCCAGATAAACCGTGTTGACTCTTTACATCTCTGATAGCCTCAAACAATAACCTATTGAAATTTTAGTTTGTTTTTACTAAATGTAACAGACAAAGCTTTCTTCAGTTAGCATTAATGTATTCAACAAACGATCACTGGATTAGGAACACCTAGCAAGGCATTTGTTGGCCCAATTGTACAAGATGGCTACATTTATCACCTATGTGTAAACTGAGTGACATTTGCAAATGGTAGGTGATTGTGGCGTCAGAGTTTCAGCAACATCTGGCTTGTCTGTGCCAGGAGTACAAGAATCATCAACAACTTCCATAACATCAGCAGCATTTACTAAACTGGACACCGATTATTATGGGTACTACACCCTGTATAAACTGTGTCAATGGTTAAAATGGTTCGTGCTCTGGTAAAGACTTCCAGGACGGAGGTTATCTTGGGGAAATAAGCTGATTTGCGTAAGCACACACGCACCAACCATCTGAGCGCTTTACTTTTTTTCCAGGTGAAGCATCATGTTTTAAAATAAACAAATCAGTTGGTCTGACGTTTGACGGCACGGTGGATAATGCTGTGGGCTTACAGCAAGACGATTCCGGGTTTCTTGCCCCAGATGGGACGACTCGGGAAATTAGTGTGTGGCGTTTGCATGTTCTGGGAGAACATGGGTGTTTGCCCAAGTTTTCTCAGAGTACTCCGGTTTCCTCCCACATTTCAAAGACATGCATAATAGGTTAAATGGAAAAGCTAAATTGTCCGGTCCTAAGCCCGAAGGGGTCAGGAAGGGCATCCGGCGTAAAACGTGTCCGATCGTAATGTAGGGGACTTGCTGTGGTGACCCCTGATAACGGGGGGGAAAAAGCCGAAAAATGAAGAAGTTGGTCTGACGTTCTCTCGTTGCAGTGTTTTGTGACACCAGTTTTTAATTTTATCGTAAAATGTGTGAAGTTTGACGCGTAAAGTTTCCAGAAGAATTGCTTCTGGTTTTCCACGACTGTTGCCTTTCTATCATCTTATTCTGGTGTTTTGAAATTCCCCTTTCACTCACTAACGATTATTTTTTTCTATTAAATTGTCCTTTTGTATATGAATGCGTGAATGCGGGTAATCCGGGACATTTGATAACATGGGACACCCGAGAAAGGCTGTGTTTCATTCCGGCTCCTGCAAAATCTAGACATCAACTATTGGTTTTGCACCGATGCCATGTGACTTCATGCAGGTGATGTCAGAGAAGAAGCAGGTCATATCTCAGTCTTATCTTAAAACTCTGCTGTCACGTCGTACACCGTCATGGCTTCATGAGGGCCGGCTGCACAGGTTTTCTCTATAGGATAGGGATAAGCTGATTGAGCTTGTGTATGCTCTAAGGACTATTTAGAGACACCGATTAGCCTACCAAAGGTTTTTGGACTGTTGGAGGAACACCCAGAGGTGGAAAAACTGCAAAAGAGTCGACATCTTTAAAAATCTTAGCAACTAATTACTTTACAGAACTGTGCAAAAAATCTGAGCAGTGCATTATGGGTAATACACACTGTATAAACACTTTTAATTGGTAAAATGGTTTGTGCCCCATTAAAGACTTTCAGGACGTGCTGTAACGATGCATCCTTTACTGCCGTACAAACTATTTTTGGTTGGAAAAGTACTGTCATTCCTGATGGACATCACTGACGGTGGCATTTTTTTTTTGGTTTTGTCCCAGATACTGTTTTGCACGTTGAACACACACAAAATCGACATGGAGAAGCTGCTCGGGGGTCAGATCGGTCTGGAGGATTTCATATTTGCTCACATCAAAGGCATCAAGAAGGAGGTGGAGGTGTACAAGGCTGAGGACGCACTGGGGCTGACCATCACAGACAACGGCGCTGGATACGCCTTCATCAAGGTAAGAGAGAGGGCGTGAATACACTTCATGTCCTAATGGTCAGAGAAGCAGGTTTGGGGCCAAAACCTACGGATGAAGCATCCCTGATTAAGGCAACTGAACTACCCGCTTGCTCCCCTGGGCACCAAAGTACAGAACACAGAAAGGGGTTAAATGAAGAGAAGAATTTCCCTAGAGGGATCAATAAAATATCAATTTATTTATTATTATTATTATTATTACAGCACAGTCTCGGGGTTGGACAATGAAGGTGGGTGGTGTAAAACTTCTCAGGTTTATGAAAATAAGATGCAAATCTTGCCGAATCAAATAATTTTATTTCACAGAGACATGGGCAGCTGGTTTGAATCTGAACTCTATAATTATATGGAGATGTTTACTCAAAATATTCTATATCTTGTCACGTGGGTTTGCTTCGGGAACTCTGTTTCCGGGTGAAGGCTGCATCAGGAACGGCATCCACCTTAAAACGTGGCAGATCAGCAATGCGAGTGACATGTTGCACCAAAAAAACGAAAGACAAAAAAAAATTGTACTACTTTAGCTAAACACACACGTACTGCTTTGCCTCTTCTTTGTGCCTCTCCCAACCAGTGGTTGCCAAAGTGAGTCAGTCTGATCGACGCCTGACATAAAAGCAGACTGTAATGTCATAGGTCAACTAGGCCACTTTATAAGTGATCATGTTCCTAATTCACTGATTGTTTAGTGTAAATCAGTTAAATTGCTGAATGCTCTCTGAGATATGGTCAATCAAACCTACTTTGTGTGTGTGTGTGTGTAGCGTATAAAGGAGGGCAGCGTGGCAGATGGCGTGAAGGTGATCTGTGTCGGAGATCACATAGAATGTATAAACGGAAAGAACATCGTTGGGGCGCGGCATTACGAAGTGGCCCGCATGCTCAAGGATCTGCCCAAAGATCAGTCCTTCAAACTCAAGCTGGTGGAACCCATGAAGGCTTTTGGTAAATGCTTCATATAAAACATGTTTAAAATGCAGTAATAATAATCATTTAGAGGACTTTAATTTTGTAACTGTGTTCTTTCAGAGATGCTGGAGCCGCGATCACGAGGAGCCAAACCTCAGGGTGAAAACCGGATCGGGACGGGGCGAGAGACTCTGAGACTCCGCTCCAAAGGTCCAGCCACCGTTGAGGAAATGGTCAGGAAATATTTCAGCTTATATTTATATAGTAATGTTGTTAGAGTTTGGCTTTTAATGAAAGTTTGTTTATTTCTCGTTGCAGCCCACAGAGTTTGAAGAGAAGGCGGTGAAAAAAGTGGACGACCTCCTGGAGAACTACATGGGAATTCGGGACACGGAATTAGGTAACTAATTGAACCATGTGTGTGCACTGAGCATCAGATTGGAGAAGAACAGTAATCTAAGTGACTTTTAATAATGTGGCATGGTTGTTGGTACCAGATGGTGCTGGTCTGAGTATTTGAGAAACTGCTGATCTACTGGGATTTTCACACACACCCATCTCTAAAGGTTTACAGAGAATGGTCCAACAAAGAGAAAATATCCAATGAGTTGTGTGGAAGAAATTGCCTTGTTGATGTGAGAGGTCAATGGTTTAAGATGATAGAAAGGCAACAGTAACTCAGGTAACCACTCTTTACAACAAAGGAATGCAGAATACCATCTCTGTTAAAAGTATGATACAAAGAATTAAGGAAGTTCTGAAGACAAGAAGGTGTACCTAATAAAGTGGGAATTTTGTATATTGTGATACTCAAATACATAAGCTTTGGATAGATGGGGACAAAAATGTTATTTTACACTTGCAAAGGCGGTGCCATGGGTAGCACTGTCGCCTCTCGGCACCTTCCCCTAGGTTCCGTTATTCCCTACTTAATTACAGGGGTTAGACAATGAAACTGAAACACCTGGTTTTAGACCACAATAATTTATTAGTATGGTGTAGTTCCTCCTT
>JAOUQV010341690.1:0-10625 GCA_028565295.1 Aspidoras spilotus
ATAAAAAGGAAAGAAAGAAAGAAAGAAAATAAGAAAATAAGAAAGAAAAAAGAAAGAAAGAAAGAAAGAAAGAAAGAGATAAAAAGGAAAGAAAGAAAGAAAGAAAGAAAGAAGGAAAGAAAGAAAAAGAAAGAGGGAATCACTGTAATTGTGTATAACGAATAAAGTTTGTTGGAAATGTTTTAAAGGTGATATAAATAAAGTTGTAGATAAACAGGAGGTAAAGAACATGGCACCTTGGTGGTGGTGGTGGTGGTGGGGTCTCACCTGAGGGGGTCTGAGAGAACGTTAAATAAAGCTGGACCTCGAAATGTTCCTCATGTTCCTCAATAAATACAGAATAATCCAACTCTGATTATATACAGTGATTCCAGTCATTCCCTTTCTTTCTTTCTTTCTTTCTTTCTTTCTTTCTTTCTTTCCTTCTTTCTTTCTTTTCTCTAGCAATACAGTGATTCCCTTTCTTTCTTTCTTTCTTTCTTTTTCTTTCTTTCCTTCTTTCTTTCGTTCTTTCTTTCTTTCTTTCTTTCTTTCCTTCTTTCTTTCCTTCTTTCTTTCTCTCTTTCTTTCTTTCTTTCCTTCTTTCTTTCCTTCTTTCTTTCTTTCTTTTTCTTTCTTTCCTTCTTTCTTTCTTTCTTTTTCTTTCTTTCCTTCTTTCTTTCTTTCTTTCTTTCTTTCTTTACTCTAGCAATACAATGATTCCCTTTCTTTCTTTCTTTCTTTCTTTCTTTCTTTCTTTATTTATTTATTTATTTATTTATTCATTTATTTACTCCAGCAATACAATGATTCCCTTTCTTTCTTTCTTTCTTGAAGCAGTACAGGAAGGTCCATAATGGTGCATTCTGGGTAAATCTGGGGTTTTAAATTCTCCCCTAGCCAGTGTTCATGTTCTGCCCGTGGACATGCGCTGAGTTATGGCGGATGTCAGACATATGCACTTTCTCCCGCATGCCAGTGGCAGACTGCAACTCCTCAAGCGTGTCACACGGTGAGCTACGACTCTCGGCAATGGATATAATGGTCAGTCACAAAACTTTTAATCCTCTTAAAGGCTGTATGTGAGGGAAGCGGGTAGGTGGTGGTGGTGGTGGGGCGGGGGGGGGTCATTTCCCGTAGCTAGCGGGTTGCGGTGGATTTAAGGTCGTGATCAATACAGGGTGTAAACCGTGTGTCTGAACGATCCAGCACATCACAGTGACTTAATGAATACTCAATCACATACAGTTCGGTAATGACCGATAGTTTTCAAAGGCCGGTGATAGGTTAACACGGTCAAGCTTGAAAGAAAACATTCTGGCACACACACACACATCACACACACACACACACTATATATACTACAACATGCAGTATTGCACCAAGCAGCAAGTGTGACTCCCAAAGCCTCCAGAAGATGTTCAGAAGATGTAATCACATGTTATATTGCATTTCACTGTGATACAGAAGCTGCTCACCTGCAGATACAGAATTATCAAGGCAGCCCACAGGAATTTTTGGATGCCCACTTGCCCTGCCTGGAGCACTTGTTTAGCTCTCGCAGTCTCAGCAGGCCGGCCGTTGTACCGACCGAGCCCTCTGGTTGAACTTTCAGATCCATCACATCTCAGTGTTTACCCCAGAAGAGCACAGGAGCACATACAGGAGCACTTCCAAACCCACTCACTGGAGCAAGATTCTTTTACATATTTGGGATGTAGAGAGACAGAGACAGAAGAATGGGAATGGGCATGGAGGTGAAGGTCAAATCAACAAAAATATGAAAAGACAGGCCAATGAGGACCAACATTAGGCTACGACTGATGTAGCCACATATGGATGTGATGCCGGACACTGAAGAAAGAAGAAGAAAGACATATTCAGGCTTTTGAGGACAACTGCTCTTGAAGTTGTTGAGGATCTCATGGATGAAGACAATAATCAATGAGTGGGTTTACAAGAAAAGTAGTTACTGAACCACATCAATGGATGTGATGAGCCTCCAACATGGCAGCATTAAAGGAATGTAATGACAGGATGTGTGGAGGAAGTCACATGACGTGGAATACTGAGAATAACCTGGATGGACAACGTTACATCGTGGACTGGTTTATCAGGGTCCAGACTGCTACAAGCAACACAAGACAGAGGGCATTAGAGAAAGCACATGCGGGGGCGGCACAGTGAACAGTGCTGTGGCCCCACAGCAAAAAGATCCAGGTTCAAGCCCCGGGTAGGGGGACATGGGAAATTTCTGTGTGAAGTTTGCTTGTTCCCCCCTGTGTTCGCTCGTGTTTATTATTGCCTCTAAATTGTCCATAAATGTGTGATTGTGTTTGTGCACACCCTATGATGGATTGGCGCTCTGTCTAGGATTGTTCCTGCCCTCGCGGCCAGAGTTCCCGGGTGGGCACCGGCTTCCCCGTGACCCAGCGGATATAGAAAATGAATAAATGAATGTATGTCACATGCATGTGAAAGAAAAACAAGAAACAGAACTCACCGAACTGTAGAGAAAACCTTCTCCGTTCATGCCGATGTAGAATCCCGCCTTCACGCCCTGGATGGCCACCACCCGTAATCCCACAGGGATGAGGTTAAACAGGGCTAGGAAAGCAAACAGCAGTGGGAACGGTTGATTAATTCTATTTCCACTCTGGAAATTCTAAACTCATAAAGTTTGTCTGTAACTAGAAACTTCCGTGAGACATCATACAGTGGCGCAGGAAGGATTTTAAACAGGGTTTTCTCAGAGTGCTCCGGTTTCTTCCAGCATTCCAAAGACATGCCTGTTAGGTTAACTAACAGTGCCCCTTAGTACATGAATGTATGACTGTAAGTCTGTGTGCCCTGCAATTGTATTTGCGCCCTGTCTAGGTTTGTTCCTTCCCCTTGAGTGTCTGGGTGGGCACCGGCTGGGTCCTGACCCCGTGTAGATTAAGCTGATAAAAACAAATAAATTCATTTTTGCACTATTGTGAACAATGTTGTTTTACCCTAAAACATGGTTATGATTTGTTTGATGATATGACCCTCACAGATATCCACCCCCCAATGGACCCTCTTAGAGGAACACTCACCCACCCACCAACTAGGGTGTTCCTTATTTCTATTTATGAAAGCTGGCACCTGTAGATGTGGAGACCACAGATGTGGAGACAATTGTAGTGCACAGAAAAAAACAAAAACAAGAGCAGCACAAAGTGTTGGGATATGACTGTGAGTAAATCAGGCAGGAAACCCTCAACACTCCTGCACAAGACCGAACATGAGCATGGGTTATTCAAAGTAGACGTAACACATAAGCAAATAAAGAGAGGTAAACACTGAGCTAACAGCGCTAACAGCCAATATAAGCTTAAAACATAGTCTGAATACCGTCCTAGGAGAACCTATTGCAGCTCTCCTAATTAACACCAGGTGTGGCTGGCTACAGTGCCTGCATGAATCGGTCAGTTAGTCCTTAGAGTGTGTCTGTGTGTGTAGAGTAGAGACTTGACAGAACCCACTTCAAAGGACTAACTTCGGAAAGCCTATCTTTCTCCCTCTGGACCTTCCGGGTCTATGAGGAGCTGGTTTCTGGGGGTAGCTTTGATAAATGTCCTCCATGAGCATCAGATCCAGAATATCATGACCAGAATACCCAAATAGCCATGACCCAAATGTTTTTCTTTGGACTGTATCCCTCCCAGGCAACCAGGTATTGGAGCTTTCCCTGATGTCGCCGGGAGTCCAGAACTTCTTTAATTGCATACACAGCGTCATCCTTTACAGGCCTGGGCAGTGCTTGATTTTTGTCTGCTAGGGGACCTCGAGTAATGGGCTTAAGCTGACTAACGTAGAACATGGGGTGAATTCGGCAGTGACGAAGCAGACGGACCCGGTATGTGACCACATTAATTCTAATTAATTTTAATGATAGGGAAAGGGCCCATGTACCTAAGACTGAGTTTCCTGGAGGATGGTAGTCGCAGATGTTTAGTGGCCACCCAGACTCTGTCCCCTGGTTGATAAGAAGATTCTTCCCCCATTTTTGGTCTGTTGCTCATTTTATGATAGCAATGCCATTGGCTAGTTTTTGGTGAGTGGGAGCCCAAACCCTATCACTCTTCTTGAACCAACCATCAATTGCCGGATTATCAGTGGGATTGGCGTTCCATGGATGTAGTGGAGTCTGATAACCAAGTACACACTGAAACAGTGTGAGACCAGTAGCTGAGTGGTGCAGAGAGTTCTGAGAGTACTCCGCTCAAGATAAGTATCTGGCCCAATCTTGGAGTCTATGTTGGCAGAACATCCTGGGGAATTTAATAAATTCCTGATTCACCCTCTCTGCTTGACATTGGCCTCAGGATGATACCCAGAGGTAAGACTCACTGAAATCCCCAGCTTGTCCATGAAATGATTCCAGACCCTGGAGGTGAATTAAACACCCCGGTCACTAACCACGTCTTCAGGGAGGCCACAATAGAGAAATACACCTTGAAAAACTATTTCTGTGGTTTCATGGCTGTGGGCAGACCCTTAAGAGAAAAGAACAGAACTGACTTGGAGAACCGATCTATAGCCACCAGAACAGTGTCGTTACCTTCAGTGTGCGGCAGATCGATTACAAAGTCCAAGGCTATATGGTCGCTCGGGGATGGGCAAGGGTAGCAGTCGTAGGCTTGTGGTTAAGGAACCAGCCTTGCTACTGGAAGGTCCCTGGTTCGATTCCAAGTAGCGATAAGTCATGGCTGAAGTGCCCTTGAGCAAGGCACCTAACCCCCAGTTGCTCCCCGGGCGCTGTGATGGCTGCTCACTGCTCCGGGCACGTGTGCTCACTTCACCAGTGTGTGAGTATTTGTGTGTTTCACTACGCGGATGGGTTAAATGCAGAGGACCAATTCCAAAAATCTATCACTTTCACTTTCACTCTAGGGTATGAGCGGTTTTTGCTTGAGCACAAAGTGAACATGACTTGACACACTCGTTAATACTCTTAAAACTTTTTATTAACTCAATACTTTTCAAGTACGTCGAGTGCCTGGATAACCAAAACCTGGAGTTACATGAGCCCAAGTGATGAGACAACCTCGTAGAGCAGTGAGCACATACAGATGTCCAGGAGAACATTGGTTGGGTCCTACTTTGGTGAGTTGTTGTGCCCGGATCTCTTCATCGAGTTCCCATCTGATGGCATTTATAACTTCTCTGTTGAAACAATGGGATGGACCGCCTCTTCAGAGGATTCTTCCTCAAACAGACTGGATAGAGCTACCACATTCCTATTTTTGCTCCCTAGTCTAGATAAGATGGTGAAGTTGAAACGGACAAAGAACAGAGCCCATTCTTGCCTTGGATTTAACCTCTTGGCTGTCTTTAAATACTCCAGGTTTTTGTGATCAGTGAAGATGACAAATGAATGAACAACCCCCTCTAACCAGTGTCGACAGTCTTCCAAGAGCATGTTTTACAGCTAAGAGTTCCCGGTTCTCAACATCATAGTTGTGCTCTGCAGTAGATAATTTCTGAGAAAAGAAAGCTATTAGATACAATTTATTTGGTTCTCCCTGACACTGGGACAAGACGGCCCCTACTCCTGTCTCAGAAGCATCAACCTCTACACAAAATGGCAACTCGGGGTTGGGCTGCTTTAGAAATAGGAGCCCTTGTGAAAGCACCCTTTGATGCATTCAATGCACCTGTAGCTTCCATAGACCATGATAGGCGCCTGAGGTTCCCTTTGAGCAAGTTAGTTAGAGGTAAAGCAATCAAATTGTAATTTATAATAAAATGTCTGTAAAAGTTTGCAAACCCTAGAAAGCGCCGGAGATCCTTTATCTCCGGCCAAATGACAACCGCATCCACCTTGTTCTGGTCCATGGGGATGCCCTCAGATCCAATCTTATACCCCAGGAATTCTGGTTCAATAAACATTTCTATACCTTGACCTACTGTTGGTGATGTAACAGTCTTTGTAGCACCATTCTGAGGTGTTGTACACGGCTTACTGGATCGGGTGAATATACTAGGATGTCATTGATGTAGACAATCACCCATCTTTCCAACATGTCCCATAGGACCTCGTGCTGGAAGACGCTTAATCATGCTGCCAACACATATGGCATCACACAGTACTTGTAGTGGCCAGAGGTGGTGCTAAAAGCCGTCTTCCATTCATCACCCTCTTTCATTTGCACAATATTGTACGCACTCCATATAACCAGCTTAGTATAGATTTAGGCTTCTCTACGTTGTTCCAGATCTGATGAAACAGATGGCAGTGAGTAGGGGTATGCTCTGAGACCTTATTGAAAGCCCAGTAATCAATGCATGGTCTGAGTCTACCTTCTTTCTTCTCCACAAAGAATATCCCTGCTGAAGCTGGAGACTTGGAGTGACGGATATAACCAGCTGCCATGGCTACTTTAATGTAGTCCTCCATGGCTTTATTTTCTGACAATGACAGGACATAGACCTTATTGTCAACCACAGCGGAGGGGTGCAATGACTAAAAATGCTGTCTCAAATGGACCCCCAGCAATGGCCCTTATTTGGAGCTGATGTTGTATCTCCACACTCGAGAAGTCTATATATCTCCTCTAGAGACAGCCAGGATGGCTCCAGTGTCTTTGGTTCAGATTATGGAACTGATGGTACAGGTCTTTGGCGAAGTAGGTCATCTAATCTCATGGCTGTGGCTATGAGTAATTCTAGGTTCATGATGTTATTTTGACAGGCTAGTTCACATAGGACTTCCGGCTCTAGCCCTCTTCGGATTGTGTAATTCAGGGCAGACTCGTTCCACTCACTAGTGGCCTCCATGGTTCTGAACTCCATAGCATAGTCAGCTACTCTTTGTGTACCCTGGGACAAGAATAGCAAAAGCTCGCTGGGGTTCCGGCCGTCAGCAGGGTAATCAACTTGCTTAAAGTTCCTGACAAAATCTGAATAAGAACAAGCGGTCTCACCTGCATGATTCAAATATGCAGTCGCCCATTCCACAGCCTTGCCACTGAGTGCACCAGTCATAAACCTTCTGTACAATGCAAAGAGAAAAAACTCTCACTGGAGGAGAAAGCCCGGACATAATTCAGGCTTACTGCTCTAGCACTAAGGAAACAAAGCAGGAAGTCTATCTTTTTTGGGCAGCCAGCGCTAAACCCTGCTGCATGCAAACCTCCATTTCCCGGAGCGCGCACTACGATTCCTCCAAGTGCTGTGCGCTTAATAACAACGCTTGTTGGTATTGCATGCTGTCTGCCTGTAAGATGACCCCCGTAACACAGATGTGGAGACAATTGCAAAGTTTATTTTAGAGCACACAAAAAACCTAAAACACGAGCAGCACAGAGTGTTGGGATATAAACAAACACACGGGATTAACAACAGCACAAGATGGCCGCAGGCAATGCTCAGAGGATATGACTGTAAGTAAATCAGGCAGGAAATCCACAACACTCCTGCTCTCAGTAGCTCTGGGAAACATGCACAAGACCACAGAACATGAGCATGGGGTATTCAAAGTAGACGTGGGCACATAAGCAAATATAGACAGAGGTAAACACTGAGCTAACAGCGCTAACGGGCAATATAAGCTTGAAACATAGAGCACAATAAGAGATCCTAGAAACTGAGCATAGAAGGTGTGTTGACCCGCGAGGCACTCTAGCCTGAAATGATCTTAAATACCTTCCTATAGGAGAGCTAATTGAAGCTCTTCTAATTAAATCCAGGCGTGGCTGGCTAGAGTCAATTAGTCCTTGGAGTGTGTGTGGGTGTAGAGCAGAGACGTGACATATGTATTGTCCTTCTGTCTAATTTCTTTCGTTTTCAACTGAATCATTAGTGCAGAATCAATACAAACACACCATACCATCTCTAAAAAGAATGGGGCGCTTAAAACCTTTGCACAACAATGTACATCGTGATTGGAGCTGTGATAAGTTACTGCCGGATCAGGTGCTCTGAACGAGTGCCAACTCTACCCCAGAGGTGATCCAATCTCATCTGTTAGCAATCCATTTCGGTTCGGCGTGGGGCAAATATTGGCTCTAGCAAGATATTATGGCCTCAGAGCACATCAATAACACCTAACTAGTGAGATTCGATCAAAATGGAGGGAGTAGTGTGAAGAGAATTGTCACTATGATGCAGCATTTCGGTTGAACTTTTACATACATGCTCTGAGTTTGATTCAATCCCCTGAAAAAGGTCAAACTCGGTTGTCAAAGCAGCTGACTGAGCATCCCAATCTGTGGCCAGCTGTTGCAGCCCAGGGGATTTGAACCCCTGTCTAATAGTACTGGCTTTTGCCCAGCAGACCTTGGTCTACTCAGTTAACCAAGGTCATTTATAAAACAATCTGCTACAGCCTAAAATCAGCCCTTCTGTTTCGCCTTCGTTCAATACTTTAATAGCTCGGACACATCCTGTTAATCCTCTCGCTTTACAGACAGGCAAAGTTGTGTTTCATCAGCATAAAAGAGATCGGAATCATTAAAGCCGGTTCTGTTTTGCTCCCGCGAGGCCACTAAATATTTACCAACCTGGTACTCCCTGAAATCGGAGGACGTGGATGGACACTGCCCTTATTGCTGACAATGCTGCATGTACCCTACCCATCTTTGTGTAGCACCCATGGGTATCTTGAAAGGCGCTATATACGGTAAGTTGAATGTATTATGATTATTATTATACCGACTCATCAAATCTCCCAAGGGAAGCGTGTATAGGAAGAATAAAATAGGGCCAAGGATTTACCCCTGCAGAACCCCTCATGAAACTGTAGCCCATGAGGATGTGGAAATTCCAACTGATACCATTATCGTTCTGCTGGATAAACAGTCTCGGATATACGTATCAATCCACTACTATAGCCTGTAAATCAAAATATCTGGATTTGGGTTTTGTATTTTATGATACATACACTCACCGGTAACTTTATTAGGTACACCTTGACGCTAAAAGATTGCCTTGAGAACTGCCTTAATTCTTGGTATCATACTTTCAACAGAGGTGGTGTTCTACATTCCTTGGTTATAACCAGTGGCTATTTGAGTTACTGTTGCCTTTCTATCATCTCAAACCAGTCTGTACATTCTCCTCTGACCTCTCACTGGATATTTTCTCTTTTTCGGACCATTCTCTGTAAACGCTAGAGATGCTGTGTGTGAAAATCCCAGTAGATCAACAGTTTCTGAAATACTCAGAACCAGCACCGTCTGGTATCAACAACCATTCAACGTTCAAAGTCAGTTAAATCACATGTCTGCCCGATTATGATGCTCGGTTTGCACTTTGAACATGTTGTCTTCCTTGACCACCACTACATGACTAAAATCACTGAGCTGAGGTCATGTGATTGGCTGATTAGATATCTGTGTTAACAAGCAATTGGACAGATGTGCCTAATAAAATGAGTGCATGGGAATTATTTGTTAGCGCCTTAAGCTAATTATATATAGTGGTTGTTATCTGTACGTATAATTTGTCATGCACACCCTCTCTGTTCTTGACACTAATTGGCGGAATATCTCCGTTTTGCTCGACGCTGCATATGTGCTCGGAAAAATATCAGCCATGGCCTCGTTTCATGCACAAAGGCAATAATCCAATCGATCCACATCCTCGCATCCTGAACACTTGTACTCAGTGCGTAATGGGGCGAAAGGGGGAAAGCCCAAATCCCCAGACAACATGACCGTGTATTAAACAGTTAGGATCTGATTGGTATTTAGATTGAAGAGCACATGCACGGTAGTAGACAGAACGGATTCCTGCCACGGAACTGCTGACGGCTCCCACTGAAGTAAATTCATTCATCTTCTCATCATCACCATCAGGGGTTCAACGGGTCAGGCAGTTCAAGGTGGAAGTAATCCATGACTCGGATAATCCATTCCGGCGTTCATCATCACTGTTTGGTCATCAATGCCAAATTACATCTAGTGGACATTCTGACTTTCTACTGCAAAGCTCTCAGTACTAAAAGGTTGGGATATTTTTAGGGTTTATTCATTTATATTCTCTCGGCTTAATCCACAAGGGGTCGTAGAGCAGTCGGTGCCAGTCTGGGCACAAGGGCAGGAACAAGCCTAGAAAGGTCGCCACTACATCGTTAGGACACACACACACATTCACACACTAAGGGCCACTATAGAGATACCAATTAACACGCATTTCACTGGAATTCACACAGAAATTTCTGAGATCGGTCCAGCCAGGGATTGAACATGGGTCCTCTCGCTATAAGTCAACAGCACTACCCACAGCGCCACTTTTGCCGCCCATTTTTATGTTTTAACTGGATTCATTATTATATTTCTGACGGTTCAGGACATCTACTGAATCATGAGAGGATTTTAAACTCACGAGAGGAGCTTGCTGACCTTCGGATCAGTAACTCAGAGCCTTCAACCACTGGGTCACCTCTACCCTCTTTTGCACTGTTTGTTTTGTCCTGCCCTGTCTTGCCCGTTTGCATTGATGTACTTTATATACAGGGGTTGGACAATGAAACTAAAACAACTATTTTTAGACCACGATAATGTATTATTGTCTCCTTTTGCGGCCAATACAGCGTCACGTCATCTTGGGAATGACACATACAAGTCTTGCACAGTGGTCAGAGGGATTTTAAGCCATTCTTCTTGCAGGATAGT
>JAOUQV010341725.1:0-10622 GCA_028565295.1 Aspidoras spilotus
TTGTCCAATTTAGCCATGAAACCTCCCACACTAAAATGACAGGTGTTTCAGTTTCATTGTCTAACCCCTGTAGCTTGAGAGGTTCTAACAAACTTTTACATCTGTCATACAGAGAGTAAACAGACTGCAGAGGCTTATCAGAGATTTAGAGGCTTGGTTAATGTGGACACATTCTCAGTGGTGATTTGAACAGCTTTTGCATACATTTCTTAACAGAATATCTCGAGACGTGAATTTTAAACAGTTAAAGCAGTTTGAAACATTTTTAAAATCACAAGGGCAAAAGGGGGGGGCAGTGTGTCCCACCCCAGCACATCACATTACACCTTGAATACACCAATACAATACACTAGCTCATTCATACCGTGAGATTGTGTAATGGACATAGTTACAATTAGAGCACCATACTGACAATCATACAACATGGACACACTAGAGATCACACTGTGCTGTGTAAAAACCTGTTATTATCCTATAAATCAGGAGCAACACACACACCACAACCAACTACTACACAAACCATGGTGAAAAGGTTTTTGATACAGTATGTTATTCTATATTACTTATAACTGACCACAATCTAAAAAATAAACACACTGCTCATTTACAGCTGTATTGAATGAATTGTTTTATTATGAAGTGAAAGAAAGCCTGCAGTTTTTCTACTCTAACCATCCGATAAACGTTAGCTAGCAGGGCTTGCTAATGAACATCTTGAAGACGCAGCATTTGAAGTGTACGCACTTGTGTAGAATGTCTGGGTGCTAAATGCGAGAGATACAACGTATACCCAAAAAATTAACATGTGATCCTAATCACTTGTTGTATCCACTGCATAAAAAAAACAAAGCAACAGAACAAGTTTTACACTTAAAATAATGCACCCATAAGCATGTTAATCATTTATGGGGCACTCGGCTCTAGGTTTTACCCCAGATGGGTTAAATGGAGAGAAAGAATTTCCCTACAGTGATCAAGTATTAATTATTAATATTATTATTGTTATTATTAAGTTAATAGTACCAACAAGAATGAAAAATAGTATTTATGCAACAATTCCGTACAATGTCTACAGTGAAGCACCATGTGCAATGAGAAACAATGTTGGCACTTGGACTTAAAACCTAAGAAGGGCAACTAAGTTGTCCAACGTTCTACTCATTTTCAAAATGAAACAAGACCTTCATACAATTATTCCTAACAGGAGATAAAAATATAATTTTAGTCTAAAACCTGAGTAGTCAGGACTGGAAAGAAACAAGAATATTCAAAGCTACTGGTGCAGAGGAGTTTGTAAACGTTCGCTCAACTTATCAGTCAGATGTGTCTGGGACTTCGGGCCACTGGACGGCACTGCAACACATACAGGCATGCTTCTGTATTTGAAATCACAAAATGGGCTTGGGAATATTTCCAGAGAATATTATCTGTAGACACAATTCACTGTGCCATCTGCCATTGCCAGCTAAATCTCTATAGTTCAAAGAAGCCATATCTAAAAAAAGATCCAGAAGCGCAGACGTCTTCTCAAGGCCAAGAACTGCGGAAAACTGGAAAACTGTTGTGTGGTCAGACGAATCAAAATTTGAGGTTCACAGGTTTGTGTGTATTATATACACACATATATATATATATATATAACTACTGAGATGTGTTTGGAAACTTGTAAATCTTAACTCTCCCTTTCTTACTAAAAAAAAATTTCTACCAAATGTTTACTTCAGCCGTGACTTGCATGGAGTGGCGATCAGACCAGCAACATTCTTTCCCAAGCGTTCTACCCTGTCCATTAGCAAATGGATTTCTGAGAAAGGGAAGATTTTGGTGGAGGCAATGTTAAGTGATGGCCTTACTAAAGTACAGTTAACCATAGCAAGAGACATTTTTACCTGATGGGTGCCTGGTATAGCAAATCCCCTATCTGCCAAACTGGATAATTGGCAGAATGCAGCATAGATATTCATAATTATTCTCTGCCAATCTCTCTTATAAATGTATTATTTGCAACAATAATGTATTGATCATCTCTGCATTATAGAAATACGCAGGCAGTCATTTACTTTTCATAAGCCTAATGTTTGCTAAAGATCTCAGTTGGAGGTTACTAACTTTACCCTTAAACAGCATTAGTTATGTGCTCTGAGAAGTTCATAAATAAGTCTATGTGCTAGAATTGGCATATAAAGCTAGCATTTCTACATCGCATCACACACAGTGGCTTTGAGTGCACCGATGATTTACATGCAATATTGAGTTAAGTAGAGACAGCCAAGGTATCAGAAAGAGAACTGTGGGCAAGTCTGTTTAATCGTTGAGTGCAATTTCCTAATACACCAAGGTGCCTCGTTCATCTGTACAAACAACTGTATGCAAGTACAAACAGGAAGCCTTTTAAACTAATGAAAGTTGTTTAAGAAAACACTATAAAGTATTAGAGCAAACAGAATTAAATAGAAGGAAGTCACTGCCGGGTGTGTTTTTTTTATTTGAACAGTGGTCCAAGATTCAATTTGGCAGTTGTATTTATAAGTAGATTTTATAGTTTATATAATATTATATATGATTTTTATTGATTAACGTCATCCCTTGAATCAATGGCATTTAGTTTCATATCATATCCATAAAGTCATAAATTACACAAGTCAATGACACTTTAGCATTTTCAATTTACCTAGCGTGTACATCCTCGGACTGTGGGTGTAAACCCACACAAATTTTCCAGATTACGTCCCACCAGGGGCTAGAACCAGGGTTCTTCTTTCTGAGAGGCCACAGCACTATCTACTGACCTACCATGCTGCCCAGATTATTTAAAAAGTTTTGCAAAGCAGACTTTGACCATCATACCTGCTTCATTTGAATATTTGAAAATATAAAATAATTGTATACTGTGACTCATTAATGCTGAATTCTTAAATAAACATCTCTATTAAATTTAGTAATTATTTAGAAAGTTAGAAAATTACTTTAGAAAAGCTGAACCGCATCAGCATGTAGAGCACTCAACACTCCTTTTGCCCGAATTACTGTAGCAATGTGGCACAGAATGAAGTCAATCAGTCTGTGGCTTTGCCCAGGTGTTGAGAGACAATGCTACCCCAATAGTGGCCTTCAGCTGTACAGCATTGTTGGGTCTGGCATCTCACATCTTCCTCTTCACAATACCCGATAGATTTTCTATAGTGTCAAGGTCAGGTTAAGGTGAGACAATTAAAAACAAGGATACCATAGTCCTTAAACCAGGTATTTGTAGCTTTGGCACTGTGTGCAGGTGCCAAGTCCTACTGAATAATGAAATCAGCATCTTCCAAAGGTTGGTCAGCAGCAGGAAGCATGATGTGTGCTAAAACATCCTGTTAAATATATAAAACATCCTGGTAGACAGCTGCGTTGACCTTGGACCTCAGAAAACACAGTGGACCAACACTAGCAGATGGCATGGCTCTGCAAATCACGAACTGTGGAAACTTTAAACTAGACCTTATGTGACATGGATTCTATACTTCTCTCTTCCTCCAGACTCTGGGACCTTGATTTCCCATGGAAATGCAACATTTACTTTCATGAGAGAATTTAACATTGGGCCATTCAGCAGCAGTCCAGTCCTTTTAGTCTTTAGACGCTTCCTTTTGAGTGGCTTGACATAAGGAATGCGACAGCTGAAACCCATGTATTCCATATGTCTGTTCTGGGCGGTTCTTTAAGCACTGAATCCGGCTGCACACAGTGACAAAGCTAAAAGTATCTGGTTTAAAGACTATGGTATCCCTGTTCTTAATTGGAACACGCCAGACCCAACAATGCAGTACAGCTGAAGGTGACTATCGGTGCAACATTGGCTCACATTAACATAGTGCCACAGAGTGATCGACTTCATGCCACGCTGCAACAATTCAGGAAAAAAAGGAGCCCCAACTAAGTATTGAGTGCTGTATATGATATTTTTCAGGTTCATATTTTTCAGTTGGCAAGAATTTCTAAAAATCCTTTTTCTGTATTGGTCCAGAAGCGCAGATGTTATATTTCTGTAATATTCTTATTTTCTGAGATACTGAATTTGGGTTTTTTATTAATTTTCAGTTATAATCATTAAATCAAAAGAAACAAACACTTGAAATATATCAGTCTGTGTGTAACGAATGTGTATAATGTACAAGTTTCACTTTTTAAATGGAATTATAGAAATAAATAAACTTTTTCATGATATTCTAATTTTATGACTAGTACACACATACACACACACACACACAGAGAGAGAAAGAAAAATACATCTGCATAAAGAATAGTGCAATAATCAGTAGATGCCTGTACATGAACACAAACTATTTGCAAAAGAAACCCTAGTAAAGTAACATTGTAATAAAATTGTGGCATTTACTAAAAAAAAAGGTTACAGTTTGCTAAAGAACACACTGACTGACCTAAAGAGAAATGAAAACAGTCTATGGGCAGAAGATTGTTTTTGTTGGGTCTAAAGGCCAGAGATGACCATCCTCCCAAAGTAGCAATCTAAAGGAAGCTTTACTTTGACTTTAGCAAGGGGTCCCTAAACACAAAGCATGTCCTGTCTATGAAAGCTTATACTATGATCACAGATTATCAATAAAATCATTCCATACATCGAGTTACACCTCCCCCCCTTCCTAAATCTGATTGAGGAATAGTTCTTAATATGGTGGTGGAGGGTTTATCATCAAAATCTTAATATCTAGAAAAATAATTCTCATTTCAATAGATGCAGGATGTAAACAATGCCATAACAGCAAATTTTGCTCGGATCAGGCATATTGTGGCCTGTAGGTACAGTATATTTATTAGTATTATAATAATACTGGCATTCCTGTTTCATATTCATAATAGAAACTAAAAGCTGCGAGTCTGGAGCTGTATTCTATTTGTTCTACCAAGACAAGCTCCTGAGCGGGTATAATTCCGAAAGCTTATAAAGCAAATCATACAACCATTTTCACCACGGGAGTGTGAAGACGCATCGGTGACTGACCTGTAACTACGGCATACATTAACATGTAAAACGATTAAATGTGTACTTACCAGCCGTATGCAAATGCCCCAACCGGCAGCGTAGAATGACAACTGGAAGAAAAAAATAAAAATAAAGGGAGGAGAATAAAATAGAAGATTTTAGTGAAACATGGTCGCACACACACACAGATAAACATCAACCTGGAACCATCACACAATTCTGTAGCTAAAATGTTTTCAGAAATCTGCAATAGCTGCCAGGTGTGACAAGCAAAATCAAGTCACTCTGTCTTCAAGATATTTGCTACTGTTAGCTGTAGCCATTTTAGATTCCATTTTTTATTCCTAAATCTGAATGCTCAGTCAATTATGGGATATTACACTGAGATCATATTAAGAAGCAGGAAAACAAACTAAGTATGGCAAGTATAGTCAACTTTAAAGACTAACTCAAAAAAAAAAAACTGGTATTCCGGATATGGTTATAAATTGTGGTGTTTATAACTGCACACAGTGCATCATGAACAGTAAAACTCATCTCTAAATCTCCTAGGTAAGAGGAATGTTGCTGATTGTAAGAAAAAAAATATATTGACAGCCACGTTAATGACAGGAACACAAGTTTCAACTTGTACACAAGACACACATTTGTACATTGTCTCTTACATCTAACTACTAAATACACTATATTGCCAAAAGTATTTGCTCGTCTATCCAACTTATCGGAACGAAGTGTTCCAATCACTTCCATGGCCACAGTTGTATAAAATCAAGCACCTGGGCATGCAGACTGTTTTTTTTTTTTCAAACATATGTAAAAGAATGGGTCACTCTCAGGAGCTCAGTGAATTCCAGTGTGGAACTGTGATAGGATGCCACCTGTGCAACAATTACAGTCGTAAAATTTCTTCGCTCCTAATATATTCCAGTCCGTTTCATAGCAGCCATTTGTTAAAATCCAAAATGTTCATCTTATCTCATTAATGGACACTCAGAATCGCATCTTGACAGAAAAAAAACATAAATGTAGACATTTTTGCAAATGTATTTAAAAAAACTGAAATATCACATGGTAAAAAGTATTCAGACACTTTGCTGTGACTCTCATATTTAAGTCACATGTCAATTTCTTCTGATCCTCCTTGAGATTATTCTAGTCTTTAATTAGAGTCCAGTTGTGTTTAATTAATCTGATTTGACTTAATTAAATAAAAAAGCACCCACGTGTCTATATAAGACATCACAGCTCACAGTGCATGTCAGAGCAAATGAGAATCATGGGGTCAAAGGAACTGCCCAAGGAGCTCAGAGACAGAATTGTAGCAAGGCACAGATCTGGCCAAGGTTACAAGAGAATTTATGCAGCACTCAATGTTCCCAAGAGCACAGTGGCCTCCATAATCCTTAAATGGAAGAGGTTTGGGACAAACAGAACTCTTCCTAGACCTGGACATCCAGCCAAACTGAACAATCATGGGAGAAGAGCCTTGAGAGAGGTAAAGGAGAACCCAAAGATCACAGTGAAATTTGCAAAAATGTTTTTTGTTAAGATGGGGTGCTGAGTGTACATTAATGAGAAATAAAATTAACTTTTATTTTAGCAAATAGCTGCAATGAAAGTGTGAAAAATTTAAAGGTTCTGAATACTTTCCGTACCCACTGTATATTAGCTAAATGTAATGGTTATATACACAAAAAACATGTTATACACCTGTAAACAAGTAAACAACTATTTAGCATTTCCAATTCACCTAGTGTACATGCTTTTGGATTATGGTAGGAAATCAGTGTACCAGGAGTGAACTCGCACAAAACACGGGGAGAAAATGCAGACACCACACAATTTCCCTGGGTACCTAACCCGGGGATCAAACCCGGGTCCCTCTTGCTGTAATGCAACAGCACTATCTATCGACTGCGCCACCCAATGAGATGGATTGGTATGACTATTCCATGTCATTTTATCCTGGTGTATAATGTTGTACAAGACGATAAACATGTTAACCATTAATAATAACAAAAGCATAATGACCAAAGCAACAGAATAACGTTGATGAGGTAAATAATTTGTAATTTGCAAAATCTACCCACCACAATTCAAAAAAACATGCATGGAAGGTGCATTTGAGATGCCAAATTGTCAGGCCAAAGCCGGAAAAAGGGTGAGCGTTGGGTCGAGAAGGGCATCCGATGTAAACATGCCAGATCATAATGAGAGTGACTTGCTGTGGCGACCCCTGGTGGCAGGGAAAAGCCGAAAGAAGAAAATAAGCAACGTAAGGAATTCTAAATGGTGGTCTTTGCACGGACCATACTGTAAGCCTTGATAAAACCGTATCGTTTGTCGTCACTTCCGGGTTTCAATGCGGAACGTCATATACGTTTATTGAGACATTCAGTCTGGTCCACGTAAAGACCACCATTTAGATTTCAACCCGGAAGTGCCAATTACCAACACCGCTACACCGACTTTTATAGAAATCTTCTGACCAAAGCAACGACCACCCCGCTATGGTTTCACCTTGGCTTAAATTATTAAAGCCTTGTGTAATTTAACCCAGAAATAAAACTCAAGACATTTAAATAAACCCGTGAGTTCAGTTAAATAACCGCTTCGTCTCGCAACTGTGCTTTATCCAAATGCGACATAGTGATCAAGGCCATTTTAGGCCCGAACGATTACCGTCGCCTTTTGTTTATTTTAGCTCGTGTGAAGATCACTCGACATGTCTAAACACCGAACCGACTGACTTTGGCGATTCGAGTCGAAGATGTGTTCAAATTGGTCGATCTTTTCTACTTATGTTTTATGGGGGGCTGGGGGAGTGTTTATTTTACTTACTCTTATTCTGGCCCACTCTCTGCATTCGCGTTCAGAAAACACACTAATGTGTCAACAGATCAATAGACTCATGATAACCCTTTGGAATATACACCGTCTCCTGAAATTAGATGACCGCAAACATGTAACATCGACGTATACGATTAATAAAAAAAGTTAAACACACAGGTGCGTAGACGGGTATGCTAAGCTAGGTAATAATTTCCCCAGCTAAGGGTTGCTTACATTCTTAGTATCATCTCCGCGAATACAAACATGTTACTAAAGGCAAGGACATAGACAAGAGACGGGCTGGCAGATTATCAGAACCGTTCTTTTTTATCTTTTCCCTAGCCGGCAAGACAGTACACTCAATTAGCATTAGCTAATATTTCACAAGGCTAAAAATCAAACTAGCTACCCGACGCTAGTTGCTAATCTGCTTACATTTATCCTACAGCACAATATTTATTATACCTTATGTATAGTTTATATATATAAATAAATATATACTTGAGTTTGAGGAGTGCCTAAGGAGAAAACGTACGTACGTACCGTTGTTTAAGGTTGGCCTGAGAGGTTTAAGCAGGCTAACCTAATATTAAACACACACTGCTGGTGTATGCGTGTAAGAACAAGGCTGCGTTCCAATACGCAAAATTTGTACCCCAACAACGACACCGAACTAGCGCGCAGCCGCTTTTTGTATTAGGTGACTGCGCATGTCGTAGCGCAGCCATGACTGGCTCGAACTACATGCTAATGCTCACTACGGAAATAAACAGGTTTTAACGCGACGACGCTAACAACCTAACTATGGTTAACCAATCATGCCAAAATTACACAGAAATAATTTTCAGAAATAAAGAAAAGGTGAGCTAAAATGTTGAATAGAAAAAATCAATGAGTCGTATAACAACAACTTAATCTATTTATATGGCATATAAAATCGAAAATTTTGTAATTTACTTGAGTTTTATTTTATTCATTTTGGTACGTTTGGTCATCCATAACAACCTATTAGCTTTAGGCGTTAACAGCAAAGTCGCAAGAGTGTTATTGACACACTAAATCAACCCAACACATTAATTCCTGGGTGTCACTGATAACTACAGATTTCGTGCCATTCTTTAAGCAATCTATCTATTATACAGTGCATTTATAAAGTCAACTTTATAAATAACATCACGTAACATTAAACATTACCTTGTTGCCAGATTGTTTGCTCATCACAATATTCGAAATAACCTTTGAAAACTACTGACGTCGCCAAAAAAAAACCAAACAAGCTATGTGTTTATTGTATGTATATTAGCAACAAACCACGAAATGGCCTCTGAACCTCCACCGCATCACAGGTACACGGAAAAATTAAAAAGCAGGCACACCATTTCCAAAGACTACAACTGAAAACCGTGCTTTGTCCGTGACCAGTCTGCTGCTCGTCTTCGTTCTACATACATATCACAGAACTTTCAGCCATATAACAACTCATATTAACCGAATACGCATTAAAATGTCATTACCTATGCTGTTATTGTTGTTTTTTGCAGTGTTCTATAGTTGCTGTTGGACACAGTTACAGCAGCTCCACTAAAATTGTTATGGGTTAAATTTCAAATAACACACCGACACCGTTATACGTGCACTATATAGTATACGACATAATGGCTTCCAGGACTACGTAGCACCCTATATTTATAAAACGTATTGTTTTTCGAAACTGACAATCCGAATAGCGTCCCCTTACGGCACCGCTGAATCGAAGCGTGCGCAAAATCTTTGCGCAGGCGTATTAGAGAGTGAAGTCACTCCAACAGCTGAGCGACCTGCATTCTGTTTCAAAACGGTCCTGTGTGACAGTGACGAAACAGATTAAAAGAAGCTTAACAGTTGTCATGGTAACCACTGGCTGCGATATCCAAAATGTCGTCCCTATTGAAAGACTTATTGTTTGAGACGAGCGGCCAGGCACCTTCACCTGCTAAAGATTTCTATCATCTCTCTGTAACAAAAACAGAGGTATCATAATTTATACATGAACGTGCATTTTGTAATTTGTCTATGGCATATGGCAAAAATAAGATATATGTGTTTTAATAAGGTGTAGTCATTACAAATGATTAGATATTATTAGACTTAAATAGAAATGATTAGACCACTGTTCTAGGCCTTTATGAAGTTATGATTTATGCCTTTATGCCTGCAACCATAAATATATAGAGAAGCAGCCTCGGGTAATATTTATGTAAGCCATCGACATGTAATATCAGTGATTTTATGGTGATCAGTTTTAGCAATATCCATTGCCTTTATATCATCTCGAACCAGTCTGCCCATTCTCCTCCGATCTCTCAAATCAACAAGACATTTGCATCCACATAACTGAATATTTGCTCTTTTTCTGACCATTCTCTGTAAACCCTAGCGATGGTTGTGTGTGAAACTTCCAGTAGATCAGCAGTTTCTGTATTACTCAGACCAGTCTGTCTGGCATCAACAATTATGCCATGTATAAAGTCAATTAAATTGCCTTTCTTCCACATTCTGATGCTTGGTTTGTAGTCCAGCAATGTGTCTTGAGTTTACTTGCCTGAATGTCTTGAGTTGCGGTCATGTTATTGGCTGATTAGATACACAGTTTACAAGCAATTGAACAGGTGTACCTAATAAAATGGTCAGTGAGTATTTATCTGTAATAACCTTCTACTAGTAAACAAATGTTTACTGAAACTGAAACGCCTGTCATTTTATTGTGGGAGGTTTCATGGCTAAATTGGACAAGCCTGGTGGCCAATCTTCATTAATTGCACATTGC
>JAOUQV010341737.1:0-10622 GCA_028565295.1 Aspidoras spilotus
ACTTTCTTTCCTGTTTAAAAAAAAAAACTGCAAAGACGGAAGACCCGTAACTGATGTCATTCAAGATTAGTACCAGGGTTTAAAACAGTTCTGAAAGCTGAGACAAACACCGGCAGCGGGTAGATGTTAGGATCAGAACTGGCGGTAAATTGCTGCCGAAATAAGATGAAAAGTGAGGATTGTAGTTTTTTTTATTGTTTCCTAAAACTACAAGATCCAATTTACAGTTCATCCATCCATTCATTCATTCATTCATCCATTCATCCATCCATTCATTCATCCATTCATCTATTCATTCATCCATCCATCCATTCATTCATTCATCCATCCATCTATTCATCTATTCATTCATTTTCTATACACGTTTAATCCGAGTTTTTGGGTCATGGTGAAGCCGGTGCCCACCCAGAAACCCGAAGAGCAGGTACAAACCTTAACATAGCACACACACACACATTCACGCACTGAACGTGCAATTTAGAGACACCAATTAACCCAACATGCATGTCTTTGAGAAGAACTCGGAGAAAACCCACACAAACACGGGAAGAACATGAAAACTCCACACAGAAATTTCCCCAAGTCGCCCCACCCGGGAACTGAACCCGGGTCCATCTTGCTGTGAGTTGAAAGCATGTCGTCTACTGCCGTCTGTACAGTACGTGCACTCTATATTATACAGTCTTCGGTCATACGTAGTCGAAAGTTAACAGCATAGATAGGGGTAATAGGGATAAGCATCCCGATCTCCTGTCAGATGTTGCAGCCCCTGGGCGTTAATAACAGTCCTGGCTTTTCCATTAACCTTCACATAATACACACGTTACCGAGGAAACACAAACTGCATGTGGGGCGCGGGTGGCTCAATGGTTTAGGCTTTGGGTTACTGGTGAAAATGTCACGGGTTCAAGCTCCAGCGCTACCAATCTGCAACCGCTGGGTCCAAGAGGATATTTTTTGGATTAAATCCCCATAGAGAAATTCTTCCTCTGCATTTAACCCATCCAGGGGTGAACACCATTTAGCCACAGCTGACCCCCAGCAACTGCCCCTGCAGTCTGACCCCAACATCCTAGCTAAAATATACAAAGAAAACAATTTAACTGTCCAGTAATGTCTCTATGACAAATAATGTCTTCTGTTGTGTCCCTGGGTTCTAGTAGAGCTGCTGCAGAGCAAACAGGAACATAGCGGCTCAATCTTCAGCATTACTGACCAGAACAACAGCGGTTCAAGCCCCATCACTACTAAGCTGGCCTTGAGGAAGACCCTTTACCTTCCCTGAACCAGCGACAATGTAACCAGGCTGCCTTAGCAAGGTCGGGCTGGCACAGTGGCTACAGCGGGCACGTGTCGGAGGATGTTTACCACATTGTGTAGTTTGCTGTAATTAATCAAAAAGCTGTACCAAGCCAATAGTACCCGGGTGTTTCTAATCTAGTGATCGTTCATTGTATAAAAATCATTCATTCGTTCATTCATTCATTTCATTCCGCTTTATCTGTACGGTCGGGGGCAAGATGGCAATTCACCGAACATGCGTGTCTGGAATACGGGAAGAAACCAGAGCAGCCGGAGAAAACCCGCTCAAATATGTGGAGGACATGCAAACTCCACACTGTCTCCGAGTCGTCTCATCCGGGGATCAAACCCGGGTCATTCTTGTTGTCAGGTGACGGCACTGTGCACTGTGCCACTGTTCCGCCGCGATTGTTTTTAGCAATCTAACATCAATAAGATGGCGGGAAAAAACGTCATGACCAGGTGTAGCCGCGTAACGGGAAACCAATGGGATCAAATGTCGAGACATGCACGGTGCCAACTGGGAGTAGCCCACGTGTTTATTAAAAGGGGCGTGTTCACGTTTATAGCATAATGAACACATAATGACTGACGCCTGCATTGCCTCATGGTATTGTGTGGTCTCAGAGAAATCCAGGGTTGGCACGAATCACCCGGAGTGAACCAGTTCTCTGGGTCAGACTTGACTTCAGTCTCCAGGAATCTAAGCCTTTGTGTCATTAACTGAATGAGTCTTTTAGAGACCGGGTTCTATAGAGACCGGGTTCTATAGCAAACAGACCACAGACAAACAAAGACGAGGGTGAGCCGTACCACTAGAAAGAAAACAATGTGCTCGGCCGAGTTTTGAGGAATTGCAGCGCTGCTATAGACTACAGGGTACGCCGTGTACGAATGTATAAAGAGCAGCCGATGACAGACAGGTTTCCTCCCTAGAGAACAATGCAGTCTTGGTACACTCCAGCCCCAAGCCTTACAATTACATAGGAGGTAAAAAGCTCTGGGATTAGGGAGAGGGTGTGGATGTAATAGGTGAACATTCAACACGGGAAAAACAAGGATCTGGCCGACAAATGAACCTGATCCGAACCCGTTTACATTCAGTGTTTACATTCAGTGTTTACATTCAGTGTTTACATTCAGTGTTTACATTCATTAATTAATGTCTATACCCGCTTAATCCTGCTGTTAGAGTCATGGGGAAGCCGGTGTCCACCTGGCAACTCTAGGCGCAAAGGCAGAAACAATCCTAGAAAGAGTGCCTAAGCGGAATCCACCCCAGGGCGCGCGCGCGCGCGCACACACACACACACACACACACACCCACACATTCACACACTAGCATGCATGTCTATTAAATGCAGGAGTGAAAATATAATACTTTATTGATTCTCATAGGGAAATTCTTTCTCTGCATTTAATCCATCCAGGAGTGAACATCTGGAGCAGACTGCTGCCCCCATTGACGTACACAGGGAGCAGATGGGGGTTGGGTGCCTTGCTCAACGGCACTCTAGCCATGCCTTGCCTAGAGTGGGGTTCGAACCAGCGATCTCTTGTTCCCCAGCCTGATACCCTATCCATTAAGCCACAGCTGACCCGAAACCCATGCGAACACGAGAAGAACATACAAACTCCACACAGAAACTTCTCGACTCGCCCCACCCCGGGGCTCAAACCCGGGATCTTCTTAAGCAACATCCACCGCGCCACCCCGTTGTAACACTATTATACACCGCATTGGTGCATGTAAGGTGTTGACAGTTGACACACAGTTGGCGCTCAGAGGAGTGTTTTTGGGAACATCTGCACCAACGAAGTGTTCCTATGCCATGGGATCACTGGTGTACCAAAAGTGTAGAAACCATCAATAAACATCCAGCCGAAGGTCTTACTGGGGTTGATCTGAGACGAAAGCGTCGAAATAATGAGGTGAACTAAGCAGCTGGTGCGGTGGGCATGGGTCAACTTACTTTACCATGTTAAATTATTTCAAGTCTGTTCCCAGTGTGCTACCTCAGAATACCATGAATTCTGGTCTAACAGTAGGGTTGCCAGATATCCCGGATATATCTCTCTAGTACCACCTCACCCTTCCGCCCCAGTCTTGGCACTGATAGCACACCCTCCCTCCCCAATCTCACACAAGTAGTGAACACCAGTACTTGTTACTTGTAACTGGCAACCCTATCTACCAGCAATAGCTCTATATATTCAGAGTCAAGCCATTGTTTTGTTTTATACGTTAGCGCTAGTTTGTTAATGAAACCAAGCTAAATAAAGTTTTTAAAACCAATCAAAAGTTAATAACAAAACAAATTAGTTACCATATTGCTAGCTAGCTCGCAAGCTAACGTCACTGAGCTATTATTATGTTAGCTGTTGAGTAGTTAACAAAACACTAGTAAGCTGAATATTTAAACCTGGTACAGTAACTAGTTAGAGCATAACTAGTTTATTAGTAACCCTAGGTACACTTGCTACGACTATAACGCATAAAATATTAGCCAGTGTTAAGCTAACTGCCTTCCGTGCGCCAGGAAGTCAGTTTGAAGTCAAAAGGTATGACTAGCATCTTGCTAGTTTAATACATTATTAATAGTCAATGAATTATGAATAGAACACACATACTGGCATTGAGCCGGGCACAAACCGCTTATTTACCTTAGCTATTAACACCATTAGCCAGTGTAGGCTAATATTAGATAGATAATTATTGTACCTACTAGCCAGCATTCGGCTAATTGGGCGTTTATTAGCCTACATATTAGCTAGTTTGTTAGTCACCCGTGATTACCGTGTTAATTCTGAACATTAAACATATTTTTTATATTTATACATAACATTAAAGTACTGAATCCTCACAGATAGACAAGTAGATGTATTGTTAAAGCTAAGCTACGTAACATGGCCGGATTAATATCTTAGCTCATTCTAATGCTAACCTTCTACGTAACAATCAAAGAAAAATAAGCGAGCCATGAAGCCACAAGTCAACCACCACATCTACTAGCCATCTTGCTAGTCCAACGTAAGCGAGACTGCATTAGCCATTGATGAACCCCAAGATGTACAGAATAAAGCAGCTAAATAAAAAAGCTACTGGCGCTAGTTACAGCATAAAACCGTTAGCCACCGTTAGCTAGATTAGCTAGTTAATGCACCTAGTTACCCGCATTATTACAAAATAAACCATTTCTTCAAGCGTTTGCCTGTTAGTGAACTGACCGTACAATGTTTTGCAACATGAAGTAGTTAGCTAGTTTATTAGCAAAACGATTAGCTAGCTTGTACGAGGACATACTGTAGATTGGTGTGTTGACTTTGAACGTGAAAGAGAAGCTTAAATACCAATTCCCTGTAGAAAAGTAACCAACTAGCGGGACGCTCATCTTAGCGAATGCTTTAGCGCTAAACTTCTTTACTGTGCGTATAAGTAAAAGCAGAATTATGGGCTGTGATCTAAAGTCTGCTCTTGAACTCATAACCCAACCCACAGCTGAATAACCTTTGCACCGAGGCTGTTCACCTCCGACTCATTTCAAATTCAACAGCCGTGATTATAGTTTCAGATCGGTTCTAATTCGGTCCCGAACACACGTGCACCGGATAAACACGTCTGACGGGACGTGATATAAAGGATGTTGTTACTTGAATAAAACTGGGTCAAAGGGCGCAGGTTAATGTAGAATCAGGAAGTCACCTGACGTAGACAGTCACCTGACGTAGACATTGGGGAACAGACTCCGCAATAATAATAATATAGGAAGATTCTATCTTGAATCTCACTCATCCAGGGGTGCACCCAGAACACCCAGAGCAGTGTGCTGCCCCCTATTGAGGCGCACAAGAAGCCTTGCTCAACAGCACTTTAGAACATAACTTGACTGGAATGGTTGTTGAACCAGCGATCTTTTAGTCCCCAGTACTCCATATCCAATAAACCACAGCTGACCACAAGGTGGCAAACAACCACCTTGGTACCCCCGTGATACTGGGGTACAGAAACAGCCCATCAGTGCATTGCTGAAACACTGGCACTACACTTCCAGGCATTAACCATCTGTCCACGGTCAGTAATATTAATAATCATTATTATAATAATAGATACTTTAGTGATTCCTATGCAGAGACTTAGAGCATCCGGGGCAGTGTGCCGCCCCCTATACCCACCTGAGGGTTCACAGAAGAGCAATTGGGTTACGTTCCTGGCTCAACAGCACTTCAGCTGGGACTTGCCCAGAGTGAGGAACAAACTGGAGATCATATGTTAGCCTGTTTTGTTGTAAACACCAGTTTGGTCACCTTTATCATGATGCCAGGTGCCACCTTGCCAGTACGGGGCAAAAAAAAAAAACCCCATTCTCATTCGCTCAATGCATTCGGAAAAAATTCATACTGCGCCATTTTTTTTACACTTCACACATACACTCAACAAGGACCTTCTTGTGCCAACATATCTAAACTAAAGCACTCTACTGCAGTTCACACACACACACACACACACAATGTCCCCAACCCCCAGTCCAAGTTTAACTAGGGTAAGTAAATCAAGATTTAAACCGGTTTCAAACAAATCGTTGTTAATCCTCATTTCTAACCCGGGATTATTTACAGCAGTTAAACCAGGAACCATTTATATACACTGTTCCACAAATCATCAGCAAATTCAATTATTTGCACCCCTGTAATCCACAAGGGGTCACGGGCCAGCCGGTGCCCACCCGGCAGCTCTGTGCACAACCCTAGACAGGGCGCCAATCCATCATAGGGCACATACACACACAGACTCACACAAACATTACAGATGCCAATTTACCAAAAATATGCATATTTTTGGAATGCAGGAGGAAACCGGAGAACCAGGTAAAAACCCGTGCAACAACAGAGAGAGCATGCAAACTCCACACAGAAATTTCCCTAGGGATCGACCCCGGGTGGTGCGAGCTGGGAATTTCTGTGTGGAGTTTGTATGTTCTCACCGTGTTCGCATGGGTTTTCCCCGGGTGCTCCGGTTTCCTTCCACAATCCACAGGTACGCAAGCTAGGTAATCTGTCGTCAACGTGAGTATGAGTGTGTGACCGTGTTCCTGTCAGTAGAATAGACACGGGTGCTGAGGATGACCTAAAACAATAGATTAATAATAACTAAATCAATTCCCAGGGATTGAACCCGGGTGCTTCTTGCTGTGAGGTGAGCACTATCTACTCTGCCACTGCTCCATGTGAAATTCACACTAAAAGATGAATTAAGTATGGCGTTAACGTATGGTTTTAGGAATGACAGATTCCAGCAGGTCCTAGCATGACCCTGCACGTTGACTTGGATGCCCGGGCACACCTCTTTAATGGGCGTGTAAACGTTTCCGTTCCAAAATCAACTCTCACGTGGGTTGAACACGCGGAATATACCATTTTTTTTTATTACAGTGCTTTCCTGCAGACACACACTGAATCAAATGTTAGCTCAGTGTGCCACGTTATACAAGATATAAACCAGCTGCTGACTGGCAAAGGACAAAGTCTAAACACGTTTCCTCTTAGGCACACGACGCCAGCTAAGCAAATTCTTTATTTTTCCCCAACTGCTGCATCAGAGGGAAGTGAATTATTATTATTATTATTATTATTAGTATTATTATTATTAGTATTAGTGGAAATCCTGCACAGATGGGCATGACGCGACCGGAATATCCAGGAATGACTTCCGAGTTGCGCAACACATTTCTCCGGCAGTTTCTGAGATTCCGAAATATCAGCCGCTATGAAGTTTGGTGGCGTTTGAAGGGATGCGGTTGTGATACGGGTGGAGAGATTTCCGTGAACCGTGAGCATGTATCATTTTAAAGATGCCCAGTATGTGGGCATGCAGTGAAACGTTCCTAGAATCTTGATGAATGCCAATTCCTGAAGTGCGTCATACGGGTAAAAACTGGCACATGCTGGAGAACGACCTCCAAGATCTCAGCCGTCGGAGCAACTCGTAAAATACTACCGCGTCTAAAATGTCAGAGAAACCATCATTCTTTATATTTTAATTATTTGTTCATCTTCGGGCATTTTCCTGCCACCAGGGGTCCTGCCACCAGGGGTCCTGCCACCAGGGGTCCTGCCACAGTGAGTCACTCTCATTACGATCTGGCACATGTTTTACACCGGATGTGCTTCCTGAGGCAACCCTCACCCTATCGGGCTTAGGGCAACTTAGCGTCTTAAATTCGCCTAGCGTGCATGTCTTTGGACTGTGGTGGAAACTGGAGAACCCTGAGGAAAATCATACAAACACGGGGAGAACCTGCACACAGATGTTCCCACACGGGGATCGAACGCCACCACTGAGCTACCAATGCATCACCGTGGCGCCTTGTTCATTCACTCATCCATTCATTCTCTATACCCACAGTACAAGTTTTAGGGTGACAGGGAAGCCAACTATGGGCGCGGGGGCAGGAACAACCCTATACAAAGCGCCAATCCATCATAGGGCACACACACACACACACACAATTACACACATTCACACTCTAATGTGCAAATTAGAAACACCAATTAATCTATTATGTCTGTCTTTGGACAGTGGGGGAAACTGGATAACCCTGAGGAAACCCATGCAATCTCCACACAAAATTTTTCACACAGGGATCGAATCCCATCCGAGCAATACCAGCAATGTGCCACCATGCCACCTTATTTATTATTTCTCCAATCTGATGAGTAAAGCACATGCCAGTGTGAGGATGGCACTACCCAGTCTATAAGTACTTGTTCTCTGAAGACTGTAGGAGAAATATGGCTTGACTCCGTGTTTTGGGACTTGTTTGTTTTCCGGATAGAGCGTTACACGGATGAAGTGTGCGGAGCTGCACTCGAGTTGATTAGATCAGTATTTCCTAATCCTGCACCCTCAAGTTCTAGACTGTGCACATTTTATTCCGATTGCCAGTTTTACTTTGTTTTGTTTTAAACACTCCCGAACCCGTCTATCATCTTTTTACGAATCCCACTCAGGAACAATCTGATGATTCAGAGAAGTCAAAGAACCGGGAAACACCAGCAACTGGCACAATGCGCGTCAAAGTGCAAGAAGGCAGACGTGAGGACGTTTTAGAATAAAGACTGATGATGTATACTGAGTAAGAATGTGACTGATGGCAGAGCTGGTGCCACTCGCCACTCCTACTGAGACCCGGTACCATGTGATTACTAGCTCCCCTTCTGGGAAAATTGTTGGTCATTACTTTGGGGCCCTGTTGACTTTTCAACACCTCCAAATGCTCCTAAGGAAGATGGTTTCTTTGTTGCAATGTTCACAGCAAGAGGGCCCCGGGTTCGATCCCAGAGTAGGACCACTCAGGAAATGTGGAGTTTGCATGTTCTCCCCATGGTCACATGGGTTTCCTCCGGTTTGCTCATGATGTCTCTAAAGTGGTCCATAGCGTGTGAATGTGTGCGTGTCTGTGTGTGTCCTTCGATGGATTGGCACCCTGTCTGAAAAATGTTTGTAGGAACACTGTATACACTGAACAATCACTGGATTAGGAACAGCTGGCAGGTGGCATAAGTTTACAAACAGACAGACAGGGGGTTATGGCACAGTTGGCTGAATGGCATAAGGCAACATTTACCAGCTATGGCTAAAGAAAGAGACTTGAGCCACTTTGTCTGTTGGCAGATTGTTGGATCCCAGATGTTTTCCCGAGCTCCTGAAGAATTTTAGCAACAGCTGCTGCACCCATACTACAGTGTTACAAGAGTGAAGGAGACATCTAACACCCGAAGCTCAAACATCTGCCAGATACGTGTGGTTGATCTGAGAGGCAAGCTTTAAAATAACAATTGGTGGAGATGCTGCAGTTGACATGGGCATGGGTTTGACAACTTGGGGAGTCTGTGCCCCAATGTCTGGGTGCTGTAAATAATCAAAACATGTGAACTAACCAGTTATTAGCCGCATCCAGTGATCACTCCGTGTATATTTAAAGCGGGCAATGATAAAATAGAGTGTGCCAGCGTTAGTGTGGCTCTGGTGAGAATTTGAAATGAGACCCCGCACCTCTTTGAGCTCCTTCTCCAGCTGCAGGGCGCGTTGAACGATGGGACCCCGCACAGCGTACTCCACCTTCTTCACATTGGCGTTCATCGTGTCCACTGTGAGCACCTTCCTGCGCTGGCAGAACGCTCCATTCTCGGCCATCGTCTCCAACGCGTTTCGGCTCCGACCTGCAGAGAAAGACCGGACGGGTGACCGAGGAGGACAGGGAACAGAGAAAGTGGTGAGAAGGCGCACTCCAGATCTCCCGGATGTGCACGGAAACATTGTTTTAAGTGTCAACTCGAATCAGCTGCAAACTCGTAACAGGAGCACGACTCGATTAAAATGCACCTCGTGCAGGACTGAATATAAACCTCCATGAGACCTTTGATCCCCATTTGGGACACTACTGAGATAAGCAATCTACGCCGCTTGGACACTAGTGTACACAAGTCATATCTTACACCTTATTCACACACGCACGCGCGCGCACACACGCACACGCTTTCTTAATAGAAAGTCTCAATTTTTGTCATTTGTAAAGATCCCCCACCCACGCCTCAAATCCCACCACCACCCCACGTTCTTATTTCCACTCACGCGTTTTTACGCACCAGAAGTGTTTGTAAAATCTTCCCGCGGTTTCCGAGTTGACCCACGGATGGACAGATGGAGCCGGCTGAATGTTCCCCGGTGTGAAGAGCGACTCTGGTTGGGGAAACTCTTTAAAAGTCAGACACAGAATGAGTCGATTCGAGCGTCCCGACTCCACCCCGTGCACCAGAGAGCCGCAGATCCACGGCGAATTTAATAGGAAGTCAGAAGACTAGGCAACCTCTTTAGCACCGTATGGGTTTAGGACGCAGCCGTGGTCAGAAACCAACGAGAAAGTAAACAAATAACTAGTGAACTCGAGTTTTTATAATAGTTCAACTCCTTTAACACAAACAACTAGTAACAACTAGTAACAACTAGTAACAACTAGTAATTAAAAGACAAACAATTATATAAATATATTTTATTATTTAATAAAACATCAGTTTTTAATAGCGGGAATATTTCGACTCTTTATCACTGAGTCAAATAAAAGTCTATGAGCTCTTTTAGGCAACCGAAAGAGTCGACTCATGTGCGTCGGTTCAGGTCAGCAACGGAGTCGATTCCTTCCGCTGCCTTGTTAAGAAACTCGAGTGCAGGTGCTGTACACTTGTTCATGGCTGAAGTGTCCTTGGGCAAGGCACCTAACCCCCAGTTGCTCCCCGGGCGCTGTGATGGCTGCTCACTGCTC
>JAOUQV010341799.1:2442-20818 GCA_028565295.1 Aspidoras spilotus
TAAAGATTGTTTGTATCAAGCCAGACAACTAGTGATAAAGCTCTGTAAAGGGTTATATACATAAGTCAAGACATGGATTTAGGAGCATAGTAGCCTGCATTTCAAGTGCACAATTTCAGGTTTTCATATAATATTTCTGGTAAAATCTAGAATTTACAACAGTACTGTGGCCAAACAAAAACTCTGACTCAACTTGACCAGAATCGGCTGGCCTCAGGTAAAATTGGAATTCAATGCTGGCAGTTCAATAACCTTAGTGTGATTAGTGTGCAACATTCCCTCCAAGGCCCAGCTCGAGTACCTCTGATGAATGCAGGGTTCAGAACTGTGTGTCTCACTCGGGCTCGGCAACAATTGATGACTATAAATGAGTAATTTTGTCTGACAAGTCATGTTTCCAAATGTTTTGGGCAGATGGAAGGATTCTTGCGGAGTAAACCGCAGGATGCCGTGTATGCCATGTCAACCAGGGAAGGTAGCAGATTGTAAAGATTTTTGTTATGTTAAAGGTTTTGTGTAGTTGACTTACCGTGTTGACCCTAGTATCATAAACAATATTCAAGATTGAGTAGATTTGTTTTTAATCATAAAAGATGCAGTATGGAAAAGGTTGTTCTCAAGACTTGAATGTAACACAACAGCCAAGCATAAATAATTTTATCTCTATTAAGATCCTTATCCCTGGTTGGTGGAAGCTGTTTTGTGATAGGGAATAGCTAGCTGATGGCTTAGATTAGATTGATACCCAGGGGGTCAATTATTATACTGAACAAAGCACAAAAAAACTGTTTCCAGAGGCATTATGAAAACCTTATCAGCATGTCAATAAAACTGGGATATACAATATAGGATTACAGAAGGATACAGAAGGATTTCCATTGGTCAGCCTAGAGATGATAAAATACGGAGTAATCTTTCCAGACATGGGAATGCATAGTCGGTAAAAGTGACTGATGTGACAGATTCAAGCAGAACATCTATCTCAAGACACTAGGAATAACTCCATTACACCACCTTCAAATTTCAAACTATTTCAGTCAGAGTGCTTCACATTCAGGGAAATCATGCCTACTATCCAGTCGTGCAGTGTTTACTTGCCCCAGTGCATTGCCTTCATAAATTTAAACACAGCTCAACACCCACATTTCTCCACCTCCTTGAACTGTAAACTGCAAATCCCATTGATTTTTTTTTTTTTTGAAAACAGGTTTCTGTGATGTTCATAACCTACAGAATGCTTCAGAGCATTTTACATAGCACAGAGATATTTTCCTCAATGTTTGCAAATAAAAATCTATAGCCAGATCATACAAAGCCTTAATTGTATTGTTATATATACCTGCTTGTGCAATATGAATTTGACATCATATGACTGAAAAATGAGCTCAGACAAAACAGTCTTTTTTTAGTAACTTTCATTTCCTGGTTTCATTCATCAAACCGGACAGCTCATGATTAATAGATATTACATGAAAAGGCATAAATGTGTTTTCTCTTCTGTTCCAGGTGTTTTACACACAAGAGGGCTCACTGACCTGGTTTAACCATTTAATGTCCCGTTCAGGTCAAAATGACCCATTTTATAGAAATAAGCTAAATAATTAATATTTATATACAGTGCCTATAGAAACACCTTATAACCTACTGTATATAAATCCTTTTGTCACATTATAACCTAAAAATGTAAAGTCATTATGTCTATTTCAGCTGTATTTACAAATTATAACACTCTTAATCAAAGGGAAAACGACACTTCAAGAAATTTGATAAATAATTATAATTGAAAAAGTAAAATACCTGATTTAGATAAGTAATCTTCTGCAAATTTAAAATTTGCTTAGGTACAACCAATCTCTTTCAAGACCACACAGAAGGCTAACAGGCCCATATCTGACATCAACTGTACTGGTTTTAATTCAGAATATAACCAGCTGTTCCTTGACGAGTCTGCTACTAGTAATGCATGGGAACACACTTTGCAAAGAGCTCCCTAACGGTGCTGGCCTAGAGGGCTGGGGACCAAGAGATCGCCGGTTTTATCCCTACTGTAGGCAAGTCATGGCTGAAGGGCGATTTAGCAAGACCTTGACGAGTCTACTACTAGTAGTGCATGGGAACACACTTTGCAAAGAGCTCAATAACAGAGATATGGAAAGGCACAAGTTTGTAGAAGGATACAAAACAATTTCAGCTGTATTAACTATTTCTCTGAGTACTGTTCATAGCATTATCAGTACTAAATCTGGAGGTCTAAGCAATACAGCTTAAGTTTTTCCACAACAGATAGATAGGGGTTGAATCCCAGTGTGGGGCTGCTGTATGAAGATCCCTCAAGGAGGATTGTGCCAGAAATGCTAACTTGTTCAAAACTTGTGCCACTTCAGTTATATAGACTATTAAGCCACTGTTGAAACCCCTAATCAGAAACAGCCGAAAGGTATAACTGACTGGCTGACACTTATAAACAGCTTAATATAATATGTTGTAAATTAAAATGTTATCAATTTTTGGTCAGCTGCAATTCCTTTAATGCTGCATAAGCTGATAAAGTAATGGAACAGTCTTCAAGATTGCACAAGGCATATTATTGTTTATTAGTATGCCTACCTGGGGGCAGCCATGGCCTAATGGTCAATTAAGATGGCTTAGGACAATTAAGATGGCTTAGGACATTGGGGATCAGCCTCATGACATGTGTTCTCAATGAATCCTTTGATGGGTTAAATGCAGGGAAGAATTATCCTATGGGGTTAAATGAAAAAAAAAAAACAATTATTAAGAAGGAGCCGTTACCATAAAATTGGAAATGACACATTTCAAACAATTACACATTCATGTTAACAAAACAGCCAGGAAAACTGTTAAGGAAAACTGCCAGTGACACTTCAGCATGAGAGGACATCTTCCAAACTGTTCTAAAAGTAACCCTGGAGGTTTTACATAAATCTTCTGCAAGGCTCCAAGGGTGTGCAATGTTTCAATAACACTTTTAAAACCCACAATTATTATTGTATTTGTTCAAACAATGCGGCCCTGCTTGTATTTTGATAGTTTCAGAGTGTGAATTCTTTAAAGTGTAGAATTCACAGTGCAATGTTTCACAGTCTGGTGTATCAGCTACTCTTTTTTTTATGAAAAACACCTGGTGGTGTCAACGAATAGTAAATTCCTTTAAACAGTGACAGATTATTCCATTAAGCCTAAACAACTGCTTGGGTTTCGGAACTGATTAAAAACATGGTCCCATGTACTGTAAAAAAAAGAAAAATCTAATTCGTTTCCTTATTTGGATCAATGCAAATGATGTATTAATATGCATGACATGATATCCACCTGGGGTGGCACGGTGGCACAGTGGATAGTGCTGTGGTTTCACAGAAAGAAGAGAAATTTCTGTGTGGAGTTTGCCAGGTGGGCACCTGCTTCCCTGTGAGCAATTAAGCAATTTACAGCGTAGCATAAAGGAGTTTAATGTCCAAAGAATGGCTCACAATAAGCATGCAGAGGCATGTAACAGAAGATGATATAAAAAAATATATAGTAAAAATAGAAACAAAGCCAAAACAAATGCAGATTAACAAAAGGCAAAACAAACAAAAACTGAACACAGCCTTCTTTTACTAGGTTTTAGCAATAGGAGTTTAAATTAGTCAATCTGGACCAGTGGTTTTAGAGGGTTATGAAATCTATAGAATTTTCTATATTTCTGCATAAACCTGCTGCCACTGCTCGAAACCTCTGTGTTACATTTGACCTTCTCTTATCTTTTAGCCGTTCTAACACAAAGTCTGCTTATTTCCACCTGCACAACATTTCTCATCTCTGCCCCCTGATTAACAGCAGAGGTGTTGGTTCATGACTGTTACATATCGGCTGGACTATTGTAATTCGCTGCATTTACGTCCTTCCTACCAAGAAGGTTTTCCATTGCAATTACTTCAGTATGCTGCGGCCAGGATCCTCGCATTCACTCTTAAACATGAACACAACACCTTGGTTCTAAAAAAACTTTAATGGCTCCCTGTCAGTAATCCTATTCATTATAAAATTATTCTTCTCGAAGAACAGCTTCAACTTTGTTATGTTGTTGAACCCAAAGAATGATAAAACCATGTAAATAATAGATTTCGTCACCCTACTGGGATTGAAGGACAGAGTGTCCTTCGTCAAAAAAATGTCACACTGAATTTACTAGTGGATCTTTTATTGGTTTCAATATAGAATCACCTGGAGTGTGCTTTAAAGAGCAGCTGGCAGGACAATTCCACTTATATGTGTTTGTGTGTGTGGGTGTGTGTGTGTGACTAGAATAATAATTACCTGTCAGGAAAAGAAAACACATCAAATCAGGCTTCCAATCATAAAGAATAGTAAAAGTCACACTGATCAGCAATAGAAAAGACACTTCTTTAAGTGCTTATACTGATCCTTAGGGATTATGATTATCATTATAATGTGGCACATAATAAAGTCAAATCAAGGGACAAAGTGTACTTTTGTTGTTAAAGCAAAATTATTAAGTGTTTTGCTCAATTCTTTATTTCTATAAATATTAATATTAACATTAACAATTATTCTCTGATTAGACCTTCAAGTCTCAGAACATACAATAAACTTTATGGTATTAATTAAAAAAGGCACAGACTTAATCAGGCAGCATTTAATCAGAATCAGAAATACTTTATTAATCCCTGAGTGAAATTGCAATTGTTACAGATGCACCCGTTGATATATAAAATACACTATTAAAATAAAAAAAATAAAAATGCAAAATATATACAATTTAACAAAATTTAAATTAAAATTAAAATAAAGTGCCATTGCAGTGAATGAATATTGCAGGTGAATATTACTGGTTAATATTGCCCAAGATGTCATACATTAAGAGAGGATTTAATAAGCCGTGAACACAATTTTACTGCTTTAGACTAAACACATAACTGCTAAAGTCAAAGCAGTAAAAGGAGAATGCATTTTCTATGACTTTAAATGCCATTAAACATAACATCCGTTGTTAAAGGAAGGTCCCGGAATACTAATGAAGGCCCATGCTTATCAAAGCAGTGCAGAACAATTGCCAATGATGATATCTTTCAAGGTGTCATATGCATATACCTAGACTCAGGGAAGACAGTTGCAGAAAGACGTGTGATTCCAACGCTTTTATTTTTAATGGAGATCATATCTCACACACTGCATGAGATGGCCATGCCACGGAGCAGCAATTTCAATGCCAGGCTCCTCGCAGATTCATCCTGCATGCTGCTCTCAGAATTTACATCTACCAATACCAGAATACCGAATACCTCACAAGATTATTCACTTGTTACACATTAACTTCCACACATGTATATATTCTACCTGTATATATTGTACATATCCATTTCCATCGTGCAATCTGCAAAGTTTCAGCCCAGTATCCGTGTTTATTGTGCCTTGAGATTCTATTCTGGTAGTTTTGGTTTTCTTTCTTTTGACTCTCGTACCATGGTTCATTCCCTGTTCCCTTCCCCTAACTTTGGATCATGTTTTGGAACCGTTTGCATTTTGAATTGTTTATTAAATCCTGCAATGATGTCCTATCGGTGGAGTATTTTCACTCACCTGCAATATCAATGCATTCCTAATGCAGTAAAGCCAAAGTTAAATATGAATTCAAGTTTACTTAGTCACACACAGAAACTTTTAGCACCGCCGTCTTTCACTCGACCTTTGTAAGCTGTAAGATCCTCTCTGATCCCCTCATAATTCTTTAACTGCTACCCACTGATCTCTCTCTAAAAGGTCAAACGACTGACAGGTGTTGAAACGGAATTGGTCGTCCATCTTCAGAAATGTGTACCAGCACGCCTCCGGCACACATTAGGAACATTACAATGTATCCACATCTACACAAGCTATAAATCATATTACACAGATGAGTCTGTGCCTGACAGTAACAAGATAGAATACAATGCGTGCGAACCCTTGTGTGTGATTAAATACTGCTTGCGGTGTTTTAGTTTTCTGGGCTGTTTTCCAAATGCCACCATCTTTATTCCCTACAGTGGAGAATTATGTGGACAATCTAGCACAATGCAAGCCAACAAATTAGACCTTATACTAGCTTTGTGCCATGTTCCAATGATCAGGATTAACTATGCATTAAGGGCAGAACTAATAAAGGTTTGTATAGCAGTTTAGAGAATGCTAATGATGCTGATAGATTTAACTGTAGTTAACATTTTACTAAGTAATATTAGCAATAGGAAAGCTAATATAATCTAGCTGAAACATACAGGTTAGCTGTACCGACGCGTAGCTGAATTTAGCCTTAAAACATGTGTTAACACAGTGCTAACAATGGTCATAAAGACATAAAGTTTTGCTAGCTAGCATGCTGTCATTCTGAGTTAACTATAAAATAGTCATTCACATAAAAGCTCAATGCTGGTCGGGGTCGCAGGGAAGGTGGTGCCAGCTGTCAGCATGAGATTTAAGGAAGGAACAACTATAGACAGGGTAACAGTCCTATCATATTGCACATACTGTATATTTGCACATACACATACACACACAAACTTTTAATAATTAATGAAATTGACTAAATATCTGAAAAAAATATTTACACTTATCTACATCATTTTAGTGCGTGTTTTGGGATGAGTAAGTCAAGACACCTGTAACACACTCATGGAAGGAGTACCTGCCCATGAGCGAGTGAGCACATTGGTGCTTGCCAGAAATAAAGGGAGTGGTGTGTGTAAATAAAGGAATTGCAAAGAAATAGGAAAATAAACTTTATTTCAAGATTCAGATGTACCAAATATTTACAAACACCTATCAATTGCAATATATTTATGTATATGAACAAAAAAAACTTGATGTTTTAAAACTTTAGACATTTATTGCGCACTAGCAGGCTGCAGCTGGCTACAAAATAAGTATAAAAATGAAAAAATTATGCCTTTCAATCAATAAAACCAGGGCTCGGGCTTCTAGGCACAAGCACTATGGAAGGGTGAGATGCTGCAAGCTGCTTCTTGAGATTTGATTTGCTTGTAACCGACATGGATATAGACTTTATGTCTCGTATTCATCTTTCTCACCACCCCTGCTTTCCCCATGCACTACAGAAACAAAATTCCTAAAAAGCCGAGCGTGCGCTCTTAAGAAAAGTCGCTTCAGTTAAACTTATACTAACACACCGTGTTGTATTGTAATTCTGCCGTAACTCTTGTGAATCTGGTTCTGCATACATCCAGATTAATCACTAATGGTGGCACAAAAAATAAAGGGTCCACCCAAGAAAAATCACACGGTCTGGGGTTCTTGGAGGGCAAGAACTTAGCACCCAGTCTAGCAACCTATCAAACTTTAAGGCAATGTGTGAGGTAGATAATGTCAAACCTGAATGTAGCAGTGTCTATTATTTTCTTTAAATAAAGTAACCCAGCCATGCCAGAATATTAGAAAAATAGGTGGCTCAAATAGCTCAAGGTTTGAGCTACTGTAACTAATAAAAGTTGTCTATTAATACAATATGTGCTAATATATTATCTAACGTAAGGCACTATTAACACTACTCTAGCACAAGAAGGGTTTTTCAGAATAGATTTTTAGTTCTGATATATTGCAGTTGCATGCTATAGGATTATGCTTATGCTTTATGTACAGATCCCATATACCGTATGTTTAAACAGTGGAGCAAAGTCAATTAGCAAATCAGTCTATTCTTATAGAAATATCTTCTATTCTGGCTAACTAAGTGGCCTGGTAAAGCATGTAAAAAAATTAATTATTCCCTTCTGCCGAAGAGTGATCTATACAACAAGCCACCTTACAAGCAATGTGTAGAGGGTTCAACAGTTTCAGTATAATTTAGTATTAAGCTTTAATTACAATTAAGGGAAGTATGGTACAGGGTTCTAACTGTCTGTTTCTGCTCTAGACATGGCGTTCATGCCCTTCTGAGCTTAGAGGTCATGGTGAAATAAAATTGTTCTGTAGAAAATTGCTACAGTATGAAAATGCAGAGCAGAATAATGATGGGAAAGGCATCTTGTTCCCTCTAGCTCTTATTTTCTCTCTCACCTGTACTCGTGAATCTGCCTTCACAAAGATCCTGTTATGTCAGTTTGATACGCTAAAGCACAAAATGACCTGAAAGTATTCTCTTTATATTTTAAAAGAGAATTTACCTGAAGGCAAAAATATGCTGGAAATAGTATAATCTAAGAAATGTGGTGCTATGAGTACAATGTCAAAATATTGTATATTTTGTTCTATAAGAACGTCATGCTAGAAATGTATGCAGCATTGACTGTTTATTGAAAGTGTTCTTTATACAAATTAATTACAATTAAAAATTAATATGAAGAATGTAACATTAACCTTTTTGTGATATTCAGCATTCTAAATAACTTTTTACAAGTAATGCATTATGTTAATGAATATTTAATGGTGTTTGAACGTTTGGGAACGTTTGTAGAACAGATGTGTCAAATTTTTTGCAAAGAGAGCTAGATTTGTAAAGAGTTGTAAATGTGTGGGGGCAAACATTCAGCCTGATATTCTTTTACCCATTAAAATAAAATAAACTATTTTATTACATTTTTATTACAAATAGCATCATTTTCATTTCTTCACAAAAAAAACTCCAAATAAATCACTCTGACCAACATCACTCTAACCATTATCGCATCACTCTGAGCAATATCACTGACCAATACCACTCTAACCAACATCGCTCTAACCAATATCACATCACTCTGACCAATATTACTCTGAAAAACATTACTCTGACCAGTATTACTCTAATATGACTATGTCTAACATCACTCTAACCAATATCACATCACTCTGTGCAATATCACTGACCAATATCACTTTGACCAACATCGCTCTAACCAATATTACATCACTCTGACCAATATCACCCTGACCAACATCACTCTGACCAACACCTCAGTTTTTTTTCTTAAAATAAAATATAGTGAATTTTAGTTTCTCTGAGTCAGAAGTTATAACATATAACATATGGATTATTTACTGAAAAGGATGTGGTGAACAACTGGGGTGTGTCTTTTCAGGGGAAGTATATAAATATATTTATATATGAAAATATACTTTATAGATTATAGATTCGGGCCCACAATTTAAACAATTTCAAGTATTTATTTGTTTAATTTTACATAATTTGGGCTTTTAGCTCATAAAACTCATGGAAACAGGATTTTAAAAAATAGAATACTGTGGAGAAATCAGCCCAAACTATGTAGTAGAAGGAAAAAATGTGGCAGAAGAAGATGCAAAAGCAAAAGAGATGACCGTGGGCTTCAGATTATCAAAAAGATAAGGTTCAAGAATCTGGCTGAAATCAGGCAGGAGTCACAGCTTCAAAAACCACCGCATGTGGGAGATGAGCTACAACTGTCGGTCCCTTCTTTTCCTTGGCCCAGTTGGAACACTTCGAACGTTGGCTAAGGTTCAGAAGTGGCTTGACCTGAGGAACCCCAAAAGTTGTAGCCCATATCCCGAATGCGTCTGAATGTGGTGGTTTTTGAACTGTGACTCCTGCCTCATTCCACTCTTTCTGGATCTCTGCCAGATTTTTTAATTCTTCTCTTTTTTATATTCTGCTGAACCCTCCATCTTCCTGGAAGTAAGATCTCATAAGACGAGATTCTTTTAAATCTTGCGATACAACATCTTCAAATGCCAGTCAATGAAAAGTCCTTCAAGTCGCATATGTACTTTATCAAAAGAGAAGAAGTATTGAAATAGTTTTGCACAAATCTCATGGAAATACAGATAGAGTTTCATTGTAAAATAAAGATTAAGTAAAACAACAAAGCAAAGGTTCACATACTTTTGTCAATGCAAAGATGTAAACTGATAAAAAAAAGTCTAAACCTTTTGTCTCATTTATTGGATTTGGTTCTCGTCATCTACTTATAAGTCTTGTGTGATAATCTGTTTAAGATATAGATCAAACCCATGCAGAAATATAGAACCTTTAAAATGGTCCCAATGTTTTGGTTACCTTATATTTGTACATTGTGATAACTTAAATCCTGGGTTGTATATGTGTGTGATTGCTATGTACAAGAGAAGGCAAAGACTGTCTCACTTACACAGTGTAAAGACTGAACGAGTTAAAGGAAGTTTATAATGCATTGAAAATCTTATTATAAAGATCTCTCTCTCTCTCTCTCTTTAATGTACTTTTGGCTAACACAATATTAGAAATGCACATACAGTAACAGTGTATGTGTGTGTGGTTTGTGATCAAAATTTACATAAGGATATAAATATTTCGTTGAATCATCCTGATGAAGACATTTGGCCTATCCCCTGGAGGAAATGTTTTTTGTACTGTACTTTTTTGTGGCTGCTTCCAGGAGACCAAACGGTGTTGGACAGAATGTTTTCACGTGCAAGCTCAATGTTGTCATCAGTTGTGAAAAGTTATCCAGACCCATGTATGACCTTCCTTGTACTTCCTTGTACAGGTTTTTAAGGTCACGTTGAAGCAGGTGCCAACCTGGAAACTCTGGGTACGAGGGCAGGAACAACCCTAGACAGGGTGCCATCATAGGGCGCCCACACTCACACACAATCACACACTAATGGGCAATTTAGAGGAAACCAGAGTACCAGAGAAAACATGCACAAACGGGGAGAACAAGCAAACTCCACACAGAAATTTCATAGAGTCTATCAGCACTATCCATTGCGCCACCTCTCTACCCACCTCAATTCATTTTTATTAAAGATTTCTTTATCTCTGTTATTAACAGGCATACTGTATACTGTATGTATAAAAAGGCATTGGCTTTCTAAGGATTTAGTTGTACTCTTACAACAAAAGCCTGGCACAAAGGACACTTATCTGAATACACTTCACTACAGCAAACACCACCGCAAATCAATCTTTTTCACCTCACTCTGTCCTCCGCATCTTCTTATTTCATGCCAATTACCTGCATGTCTACATTGGCCACATCCATATATTTCCTCTTTGGTCTTCCTCTCTGCCTCCTGCCTGGCAACTTCATCTCTAACAACCTCCTACAAATATGTCCACTGTCCCTCCTCTGTACATGTCCAAATTGTCTCAGTCCCTCTCTAACTTTGTCCCCAAATTTCACTCCTAACAAGAACCTCAACATCTTAAGCTCTGCAACCTCCAGTTCTACATCCCATTACTTTCATGCTATTCTCATACATGTCCTGCAACAATCTAACATACTTTTCAGCCACTCTAGACTTCCTCATACACTACCACATTTCCTCTCTTGGCACCCTATCATAAGCTTTCTCTAAACTTCTTTATCAGCATTCTTAAAAAATTGCATATGTGGTGCTCTTACTTGGCATGAAACCATACTGCTGCTCACAAATATTCACTGATTGTCTAAGCCTAGCTTCCACAACTCTCTCCCAAATATTCATTGTGTGACTCAGGCACATCACCCCTGTTCTTATAAATCGGTATAAGTGCACTTTCCCTCCATTCCTCAGGCATCATTTCACTAACAAAAATGTCATTGAATATTCTAGTCAAGAAATCCCCCATCTCTCCTATACCTCTACTGGTATGTCATCAGGTCCAACTGCTTTTCCCTTCTTCATCCTGTTCAAAGCATTTCTTACTTCATCCTGACATGTGGCATAACCTTTGCCGACTATCTCTCTGTCTCGCCAGCCGATACAACTCCTTCTTCCTTACAGTCTAACCTCTCGTACAACTCTTCCTGCCTCTTTGTCCTACTCGTCATCTCTTTATACTTCTGCTTACTCTCTACAGTCCTCTCCCTGTCCCATTTCTTATTTGCCAACCTCTTCCTCTGAATAACCTCCTGCACTTCCTTGTCCCACCACCAAGTTTCTTTGCTGTCTTTCACCTGTCCAGATGACAAACCAATTACCTTTTTGCCTGTCTTTCTAATCATTGTTGCTGTTGTTACCCAGTCAACTGGAAGCTCTTTACTACCACCAAAGTCTTTTTCAACTCTTTTCTGAACTCTTTTCCCACAGCATTCCACCTTTCTCAACTTTCTCCATTTTGTCCTCTTCTCTACATTTGCCCTCTTCCTCTTGCTAACCAACAGAGTCATCCTGCAAACCACCATCCAATGTTGTCTAGCTACACTCTCCCCTGCCAATACTGTACAGTCTCCAATCTCTTTTAAGCAACCTTGTCTACACAGCCATTTCCATCCTCTTTGCAAAATCCACCACTATCTGTCCTTCTAGGTTCCTATCCTTAACACCAAACTTGTCCATTACCTCCTCATCTCCTTTCTTTCCTTCACCAAGATTGAAATATCCAGTAGCCCGATTTCCGCCAGTACCCTGTTTGCCACCAGTACTGGTGGCGGTCGTTGTTAAACTAAGCCACAACTCACCCGGTATGTAGAAACATTGATAAATATGCATTATTTACTTGCCAAATGTTTTACTTCCTGACACAACCCCCACCATTTACCTGGGCTTGGAACCGGCACTAGAAATACACTGGCTTGTGCTCTCTAATGGCTGGTTTTTATCATTGCTGCTCCTATTACATATATTTTAATTAATCTATTTTATCATCCTAAATACCAGCAGATTGGAAATCAGACACTGTCCTACCTTTTTTTAAGAATAGTTATCAAACAGGCCAATTTCCATCTTGCCTTGTATCTCCAAGGTTCTGTATAAAATGGTTAATAAACAAGTAAATTATTATTTTTACAGAAATGATATTCTGTCTGGGGTATAGTCAGGCTTCCGGCCAGGCTATGGTTGCATTGCAGCTGTTTTTAAAGTTTCAAATAGTGTTTACTCAGCCAAGCAACATTGCGCTGCAATATTTATTGACTTAGCCAATGACTTTGATTTAGTGAATCACTCAGTTCTAATAAACACATTGGGCAGCATAGGGTTTACAGATCATTCTTTAGCCTGGTTTAGAAACGATATTGCTTTAAGATCACTGCAGGTGAGGCTAGATAATGTTCTCACTAACTCTTGTCTAGTTACTAAAGGTGTCCAACAATGGTCAGTATTAGGCCCTACATTGTTTTCTATATACATTAATAATATTACCCTTGTTGCTAGTAATGCTTCTATTTATTTATATTCATATGACGCATTTCGATACGCCACTGGTTGCTCTGTTGAGTCTGTGCTGTCAACACTCCAGGATAGCTTCCTCCAAGTACAAAATGCTTATGCATGTATAAAATTGTCTTCAAACATTTTAAAGACCAAAATCATGCGGTTTGAAAAGAAAATATGACTAGACCATTTAGAACTTATCACTCTCTGGTTAATTGGCCGTCTTTACCCACTCGTCACATTATTTATTTTTATTTTTATTTTTTTTTGATTACTTTATTGATCCCTGTAAAGAAATTGTTCTCTGCATTTAACCCATCCGGTTTTTAACACCTGGATCAGTGTGCTGCCCAATAAGGCGCATGGGAAGCATTTGGGGTTGAGTGCCTTACTCAACAGCATTTCAGCCATGACATTCCTAGACTGGGGATTGAACCGGCAATCTCTTGGTCCCCAGTTTATCCATTTAGCCACGGCTGTCCCCTCACTTTCATCTATAAGACTCTCACAGGAAAAAGGCCTCCCTAATTACAGACACTACTACAGCCTGTATCTGCTAAATTCAACACCAGGTCTTCCTTTTAACACTCTTCCTTTGGAACACTCTACAAAAAACTCTAAAACTGAAATCTTTTATCTAAGTGTCTAAATTTAATAATTACATACATGACACATGCACTTGTTTTTAATAGTGACTTATTTCTCTTTATGTTGTGTTATGTTTTTGTTGTTTAGTGTGAATTATTTTATTTTTTTCTCAAGTGGCTCTGCTACTTGCCAGGCCTCCATTGTAAATAAGAACCTGTTCTTAATGACCTGCCTTGTAAAATATTTTAATAGGTTTAATAATAAATAAAATAAAAGTGTTTATTATAGTAATTTTTACAATCGAACAGTGTCACAGGTTTACGGAAATTAAATAAAGATTATAATCACAGATTACAAATAACTTTTTATCAATTTTTAGCACATTTCTTTATGACAATACATTTTGTCCACCGTCAGACAAAAAAAAATCTAATCCCTTTAAGATGATAAAAAACATGTGCTTTTTGAGTATTCCTCAACTTTCCCAGTCTTTTTTCCCTTGCCCCAACTCTTCTGGAACATATCGCAGACATCAAATTCAAAATGAGTGAATATTTGTAGTTCATGAGTTTGAACATTACATATCTTGTCTTGTAGTGTATTACTTTGAATATGGGTTAAAAGGGTTTGAAAATAATAGTATTTTGTTTTTAATTATGTTTTATACAATGTTCCAACTTCATTATAATTCGGGTTGCAGATAGACTTACATTTCCAGTACTGGGAGTCAGTGGATCCTGCATAACAATAAAAAGCCAACAGGTGTAAATCAATCAAGGAAAAAACATGGTGGATTATACAGATTGAAAATTGATCAGGGCTGTAAACCTAACCTCGGCTTTCCTCCAATCAATACACAACTCTCCTACACCCCCCTCACACACACATGCTTATACACGACCTAGAAGCTTTAATTAACTGCTCACTCCAGTGCTGTGATTACTGATGATTTAAACATCAGTAGTCTTCTCGACATCTCTCTTCTCCCTTATTCGAGGGTGTCAGTTTTCTCGATAGTGGGACATGATAGATAGAGAAATTATCCATTTCAATATCAAACATTTAAATATGGAGCATACTGAGATGTGTCATTATATATTAGTTACTGTGTGTTAGTTAGATCATTATATGTTATAGAGGTCATTTGCAAAAGGTTAAAACAATCTAATTGTGTGGCAATTTATTCTTAACACGTAGCACAGACTGAGCTCTAAATCCATTTACAAAATCTGTATTTGCCCACTTTTAATACAATTTCAGTTTTTTTTTCAGAAAACGAAAAGCCTCAGTGCTGTCATTAAAGAAAACCCAATAAACCTTAGCCAGTCAGCATGCAGTATTCATAGAGATTGAACAACAGCTCTACGATCAGGCTTTGGTACATTTTATATGAAGTAAATAAAACATCATATAATAATTTAAACTCCTAAAGAACCATTTAATAGAATCAGAAATGGACGAAACTAAAGAGTCTGTTATATTGTCTACACTCAGAAATGAAAAAAGAAGTGGAAAATGGAAGGTCAGCCACACGGACATGGAACGCTTGCTTGGACTCATTTGCAAAAGATAACACTAGGTGATAGTACAATGTGGCAAGATCAGGACTATAATGGAACTGTACAGGCATCTGCTAATACACACTTCTTAGTGACTAAATCATTTATCCACACTGTGGAAAAATATTGGTACCAGATATACCCTCAGACAACAAAAAATAATAACTTCCTTGTGAAATTTAGGGCAGCCATTTTTTCTTGCACCATACTCACAATCTTTGTTTCATACAGAAAACAGTGACTGGGCAGACAGATATTGGTAATGATGATGATGAAGATGATGCATACATATCAGAATTTCCATGCACTCTCTGGTGTCAGTTTTTTTTCCACACCACTTTGCTCTTGTTAGGGGTCAAATACCGCTGCTGGCCATCAGGGGGCGGTAAGGGCGCTCCCTCTGTGGCACTCTTCTGTAGGCCGCAGTCGAGAAAGGCAGGTCATGGTGACAGAAGCCACAGCGCCAATTAGCTGCAGAATGGTGACACCTGAATCTGATGTTATTTGAGCAGCTCAGATATCTGACTCCGGTGTCGCACCATTATTAACTCTCTCTTCAACCTGTAAGTTAGTCAGGGACGATGGGACTCCGAAGCCGATTAGCGGTTCCCGAAGGCAGGCATAGTCCGAGGTATATGTGTCAGGGACAGGTAGTGTGGGGTGCAACTCCTTTTATGTTTTCCTGTGCAGATTGCCTGTCGGAGAACCCTTTTTCTCTGTTCTCCCCTCTCCGTGTTTCTGTGTGTGTGTGTGTGTGTGTTTTCTCTGTGGGTGTGCACTGTCGCGAGCTACGTTCTGCGTGTGTTATGTGTTTGTCTTTACAGGTGCAGCGCGTTCCCCTCGATACAGGTACACCTTGTGTGTGTGTGTGTCCGTGTAGCGCTTTTCCTGGTTTGTGAAGGTTAGGGGGCGCTATTTGGCGCGTTTCCCTGTTTATAAGGGAATAGGGCGCTGTGTGGCGTGCTCGACGTTTGTGGGGATCTGGCGCTGTTCGGCGCGCTCCCCTGTTGCTGGTTGGTGGTGCCTCCGTGCAGCGCGCTCTCCCACTGCTGGGTTGTGGAGCGCTGGTTTTGTCCGGCGTGTTTCCCTATCGAGTTGTAATGTGCCCCATTGTCTGTTTTGTAACACGTGATTGTGTCTTAGTTTATTTTGGGCTTTGTTTTTAGGGGTGTGCGTGAGCTGTCGTGTTCGCGCACACACCAGGTGAGTAAATATCCGGCGCATCGTTTACGCGCTACTCTGTTGTGTGTGCAGACAGCCACGCCCCCTTTCATTCGTTTATGTTGCGTGTGCTATGTGTTTTTGAGTAGCCACGCCCCTTTACCTTCTTGGTTTGTGTGCGCGCATTACTCCTTTGTTTCTTCTTTATGTTTCTTATGTAAATAAAAATGGTCTTTTTCAGTTATGTGATGTCTTGCCCCTTTTATTTTATCAGCTCTTTGCGCTTGGGTCCAACACACGTCCCATAACAACTCTATTGATTTTAAAGGGTGAGAATCCAAGAAGATCAACAGTTTACTAATTAATCTCACCACCCGTCACTAACAATCCAGTTCAAACTCGCTTAAATGGCTCTCACACCTAAAATGTGCAAGTGGGCATTTATTCATAATAAAATGGATTGTTTGTCTATGTTCACAGCCGCAATGAATTTGTCATGCTTCTCCGAAAAAAATAATACTGACATAACAACCATACCCCATGCCACTTCCTATACCAGAGCTCAAGCTGTGCAAAGAATTGTTTTGCAATAAGAAACATTATGGATGAGTTCACAATGCTAGTGCAAATGCTGCACCAACTCTGCCAATGACAAATTGACAAAAAAAATAATTATGGACAAATCACTGCAGCATTATTGTTGTGTTTTATTATTGTCAGTTTATGACTAAGGTAATTAATATCATGTGGTTTAATCATTGTGTTTTCCACTAAAGTGGCACTTGCTTTGACATTCTGCATGTCGAAAAAATATGCACAAATTATACACTCATTTTGCAGCTCTAACCTGGGACTCAATCCCAGGTACTAATACTCTTTGATTTTTTCAGCAGCTTGTGCTACCCACCGAGTTATCCAAATAGATAGAAGCTGGCCGGATATGGAAAGTACTATGACGGATTGGCGCCCTGTCTAGGGTTGTTCCTGCCCTTGCGCCCAGAATTGCAGGTTGGGCACCAGCTTCCCCATGACAATAAACTAGGATTAAGTGGTTAATCCTAAAATTAATAAATTAATTATTTAACCGAGATATTGGTAGTCATAGGCTTGCAATAAGATACCGGCCTAGAAGGTCCCCGGTTTGATTCTTGGTACCGATAATTTGAATACGACTGAAGTGGCCTTAGGCTAGGCACCTATCTGCTGATTACTGCCAATTACTCCCTGGGCGCTATGGTAACTGCTCACCGCTCCGGGCACGTGTGCTCACTTCACGTGTGTGTATATACATATGTGTGTTTCACTGTACTAATGGGTTAAATGCAAAGGACCAATTCAGCTGTGCACAATAATATAAGTTAATATGTTCTATCAAACAGGGATGTACCATTTCAGAGAACACTTGAGTGGACAAGGTGTCACTCTATCATAAGGCACACACACTAAGGGTAATTTACATTATGACGATACACATGACTTTGATGTGTGGAAAGAAACCAGAGCACCATGAGGAAACCCACAAAGATATAGGCAGCACATGAAAACCCAGGACATACCTGCTGTAAGCTGGCAGCATCACACATTGTTCAACCATTCTACCCCAGTAGCACACAAACACTATATTTTATTTTTATATTATTGTTCACAAGTTTTTATATATTTAATTATCTAATTTTAAATTAGTGAATATGTTATAAACCCGTCATTAACAACCAGAGGAGCGTATTCAGCGACAGACTGCTCCTTCCCAAGTGCAGGACCAACAGACTGAAAGACTCCTTTGTCCCTCATGCCATCATACTGTACAACTCCTCTCTGGGGGTGAGGAAGGGTACCAGGAGGACGGAGGATGTGTTTGTACAGTAGTCGGACCACAAAACTATATATGTAAAAAATAGGCAACAGGCCAGTGTGCAATATATACATGTGCAATAAACCATTACACATATCTGATGTGCAATATGCACAAATATACACACATA